>BQNB010024229.1:15724-60961 GCA_026074375.1 Tanacetum coccineum
AGTAGAATTAGCTGATGGAAGAGTGGTTAGTACCAATACTATTCTAAGAAGTTGTGCTTTGAACTTAGTAAACCACCTATTCGAAATTGACCTTATGCCCATAGAACTGGGAACTTTTGATGTAATTATTGGAATGGATTGGTTAGTCTTGCATGACGCTGTCATTGTGTGTGGGAAGAAGGAAGTACATGTGCCCCTTAAAAAGAGGACATTGGTAGTAAAGGGTGATGATGGTGTGTCTCGATTGAAAGTGGTGTCGTGCATGAAAGTCAAGAAGTATGTAGATCGTGGAAGTTATTTGTTTGTTGCTCAAGTCGTTGAAAAAGAACCAGCTGAGAGACGTCTGGAGGATGTGCCTGTTATTTGTGAATTCCCAGATGTATTTCCCGAGGACTTGCCAGGACTCCCTCCGTCCCGACAAGTGGAGTTTGTGATTGAATTGGTTCCAGGAGCCGCTCCTGTGGCGCGTGCGCCTTATCGATTAGCACCGTCAGAAATGAAAGAATTGGCTAAGCAGTTGCAAGAGTTATCGGATAAAGGATTTATTCGACCGAGTTCATCACCGTGGGGAGCTCCAGTATTGTTTGTAAAGAAGAAGGATGGATCGTTTCGCATGTGCATAGACTATCGTGAATTAAACAAATTGACAATCAAGAATCGTTATCCTCTCCCAAGGATCGATGATCTATTTGACCAACTTCAAGGCTCGAGCGTGTACTCGAAGATTGATTTGCGGTCCGGTTATCACCAGCTTCGTGTTCGAGAAAAGGATATTCCAATCACGGCATTCAGGACTCGTTATGGCCACTACGAATTTCAAGTAATGCCATTTGGATTGACAAATGCACCCGCAGTATTTATGGATTTGATGAATCGGGTATGTAGGCCGTTCCTCGACAAATTTGTAATTGTGTTTATCGACGACATCCTTATTTATTCCAAGAACAAGGAGGAGCATAAAGAACACTTAAGAATTATTCTGGAATTACTTCAGAAGGAGAAGCTGTATGCGAAGTTTTCGAAATGTGAATTTTGGTTAGATTCTGTAAAATTTCTCGGTCACGTGATTAATAGTCAGGGTGTTCATGTGGACCCAGCAAAGGTTGAAGCAATCAAGAGTTGGTCTGCTCCGAAGTCTCCAACTGAGGTAAGGCAGTTCTTAGGGTTAGCTGGCTATTATCGGAGATTCATCGAGGGTTTCTCCTTAATCGCCAAGCCACTTACCAAGCTAACTCAAAAGAATAAGACTTACGAATGGGGCGAAGAAGAAGAGGAAGCCTTTCAGCTGTTGAAGGATAAATTATGTAGTGCTCCTATTTTGGCATTGCCAGAAGGATCCGAAGATTTTGTTGTGTACTGTGATGCTTCATTGAAAGGTTATGGAGCTGTGTTGATGCAGCGTGAGAAGGTCATCGCGTATGCATCCCGGCAATTAAGGACGAGGAAAACTATACGACCCATGATTTGGAATTGGGTGCGGTAGTTTTTGCTCTTAGACTGTGGAGACATTATTTGTATGGTGTGAAGTGCACAGTGTTAGTACGGATCATAAAGAGCCTTCAATTATATTTTGGACTAATGGAACTGAACATGAGCAGCGAAGATGGATAGAACTCTTAAGCGATTATGATGTTGAAATCCGCTATCAACGGGAAAAGTCTAATGTGGCAGCCGATGTCTAAGTAGGAAGAAAGAGTAAAAGCCTTGAGGGTGAGGTCTTTGATGCTAGGATCATAAGGACCTTTAATGCACAAAATATCTAATAGCTCAAGTTGATCACTAAAGGAGGGAAATGTGAGGGAAGGAAAAATCTTGGAGGATGCAAAAGTAAATCTTTGAATTTCGCACAAATGGAATAAGTATCATGACCAAGCGCATATGGTTGCCGCTTATTGTAGGGTTAAGAGATTTCGTTAGGCATGAGTCGCATAAATCAAATATTCATTCACCGGGGTCTACTAAAATGTTCCAAGATTTGAAGAGGGTTGTATCTGGTGGCGAATATGAGGCTGATATCGCCTCGTTTATAGACAGTGCTTAACATGTGACCAAGGTTAAGGCGGAGCACATGAAAACATTAGGCTTGCTTCACACGGAAATTCCCGAATGGAAATGGAAAAGTGACACATGGATATCCTTTTCTGGACTTCCAAGGAACCAAAGCGGTTATTGATTCGATTTGGGTCATCCGTAGAACGATTGACAAATCAGCTTTACTTTTTACAATGAAGAAGACAAGATAGTATTGAGAAGCTTGCTCAGTTGTTTCTGAAGTAGATTGTGTGTAGGCTTGGGTGCCGTGTCGTTATTTCATGACAAGACGTTTTTTCACATCGAGGTTTTGGGGATCTCTCCAAAAGGCCTTGGGGATCAATTGGACTTAAGTACCGCTACCACCGAGAAACGGATGGCAAGCGAGAGGATATCCAAACATTGGAAGACATGCTTTCGGGCATGTTGTGATTGATTTCGGAAGCAGTTGGGATAGACACTTGTGTAGTTGAATTCTCTTAATTAAATAGTTATCATGCTAGCATTAAGGGCGCTGCGTCGAGCTTTGTATTGGGCGAAAGTGTAGGTCGCCAGTTTGTTGAGTGAGGTTGGGGAAAGCCAACTACTGGCCCAGAATTGGTTTGAGAAACACGAGAAGATAGTTCAAATTAAGAACCGTTTGTTAACCGCTAGGAGTCGACAAAAGAGCTACGCTGATCTTAAAAGAAGATTGACGGAATTTGAGGTAGGTGACAGGGTTATGTTAAAAGTGTCACCATGGAAGGGTGTCATACATTTTGGTAAGCGTGGGAAGTTAAGTCCACGATTTGTTGGGCCATTCAAAGTTATTGAAAGAATTGGGCCCGTGGCATACAAGTTAGAATTGCCCGATAAGCTTCGTGGAATTCATAACACTTTCCATGTCTCTAATCTCAAGAGATGCTTCGTGAATGATGATGTGGTCATCCCATTGGATGAAGTTCAGCTCGACAACAAACTAAATTTTATCGAGGAACCGGTGAAGATTATGGATAGACAGGTGAAACGGCTCAAGCAGAGCCGGATTCCGATTGTTAAAGTTCGTTGGAACTCGCGGCGAGGGCCGGAGTTCACGTGGGAACGTGAGGACTTCTTTAGGAGTAAGTATCCTCATCTCTTTGAGAGAACACGCGTGACAAGGCAGGACAAGCGCCGGGACGTCGCTTCCTAAAGGAGGGAAAACTGTAAGAACCCGAATTTAAGGTCATTATTTATTTTGACTTATATATTTATTTTCTAAATTGTGGAAAATTTTCCATTTTATTATTTTGTCGATTTTGGAGAAAATCGTCGGATTTGAATAAAAGTGCTATGCGTTAAAATTTAACCGTTTTTGAGCAACGAGAAATCAACGACTTCGTATTTTGGCCACGAATGCCAATTATATTTTATTTTATATAAAAATTTATTTTTAAAAGTTTACATGTGCAACCGAGTTAAATTTTGCGCTTTAGGAAAAAGTGTCGGACTAGGAAAGGTTTTAGGGCCCGATTAATAAATATCATTAGTTAGGCAAAACTTAGTCCATGAAACCCCCCCTCCCCTCTCTTTTGACCGGTGGCCCAACTCACTCAAAACACCCATTTTATTTGTTTTATTATTAACACTTAAAACCTACTAATCCTAAATAAAGCCCAACTAAAAACCCATTCTTCCCCTTTTTACTTACAAACACACGACACACACAAACAATAGAAACACAAACAAAAAAAACCCAACAGTAAAATCCTCTCCCTCTCTTCTTCTTCTTTTGTTCGACAGCCCCAAGAGAAAAACCACCATTTGATCTTCAAAACCCCATTAAATCTACTCCTTTTAGCATCAAATCAACACTACTATAAACCCTAATCATTCCCCAATGGTAAAAACCTCCATGCATAAAGTTTGAGAAATTAATTTATTTTGAAGATTTAGGAATATGAAGTTTGATCTAGTTTTTGAGTGCAAGGTTTATTAAGAAAGTGATATTGGGTGATTGTTGCAAGATTAGGGCTATAAAAAGTTAGGGTTTGCTTTGTTTGTGTTGTTGGTGACGCGGCCAAGACTCAAACCCACCAAGGGTTTGTGTTGTTGATTCTTCTATAGGTAAAACCCTCATTGTAAGCCTTCTTTTATTTTCTTGTTAATGATTTTTAGTTATTGTTTAAACATATGTTGATTTGTGAACATGCAATAGTTTTGATTGGGATTTTATGGACATACATGTCCTTAGAAATGAGTGGCTAGGATTGGTTCATTTGGTCTATGACAAATATTGGGTCTATATTGAACTTTTGGCTTGAATGGTATTGAGGATTGCATGATTGAGGTTTAGAAGCTTAGATATTAGGCGAAACTCAAGGATTTGGGAGACTGTTTTGGAGACAGCAGGTTGTCGAGCCTTGTTCTCAAAAATTTTGGCTTGTGCCTACTGATATTATTTGATATTTGGAAAATAGACTCTTAGGGGATCATGTGGTGAGTTGGATACTCAACCAACTCCTCCGGATGAAGGAGTTATGGTCAATTTACGATCATACGTCAAATCTGGACCTTTGAATATAAAACGTGTTAATATCCAAGTTTTTGAACTAAAATTTTGGGTTTTAAAGCATGACTCAGTACTAGACACATAAGAAATACTCCAGCACTTGGCCTCACATTCATTGCTATTGTAGATTAAGAATTATGCACTTTTCCGTAAGGAATAGAAGTTCAGCTAACTTTCTGGTTTGACTCTCAAGGATTGGTGAATGGTATAATTGATTGGCCAAATGTTTTGAAAACTAGACTTAAGTGGATTTCCAAGGGTGAAAGCCTCATTTTTGTATCTTTTATAGATTAAGAGATATGATAGCGTGAAGTTGACTAAAATCTGGAAATTGAGTTTTCTGTTTTGAGTTTCAGTTAGTAAAATGAACTTTTCTCTTAAATGGTAAATAATTAGAATGATTGGCTTAGTGTTCTGGAAAGTAGACTCCAAGGGATTTCTAGAGGTGAAAGCCTCACTTTCATAGCCTTAATGGTTTGAGAGCAATGCTCTCATGAATCTGACCTAAACCAAAAAATAGACTTTTACGTCTAGTTTTAGAAGAATAAAAAGTGCGACCACTTACTAAAAGTTAAGATTTGATAAGCGATACTTAGTAGACCATTAAGTGAGTGTAAGTGCAGGTCCTACGTCTAATTTAGAGATAGAAATACCTTGGTTAAATCTCGGTTCAATGTTGCACATGTTTTGCATTTTTATAAACTAGTTATTATATAACTATGTTTAAGTATTGGAATACTTTATAACATTATGTCGCGACTTATTATGTAGGTCCCGAATAATTTCTTGGAATTTCTCGTGGTCTCGATTTCTCGATTGCTCTCGTTTCTTCTTTACTTGGTGAGTTTATAGCCTCGCATTTACTTTTACTGTTTTATTGAAAACCCGCGAGGGAGATACATGCTTGTTTTAAAAATTGAACACAAGATTGTTTGGTATGCTGGACCCGTTCTTGAATTATATTTTGCACGAGTACCTATCGCATAAAGTCCCTAATTTCATGAACCGCTTAATTGCTTGGATTAGTGAGCGCTAATACATTTGATAGATCTATTGGGGCTGACATCCCCCGTCCGGGGTCTGGATCCATTGTGGGAACACCCTTGAACGGACGATTTATGATTCGAGAAATGAGGTATATTGACGATAATACCTCGTGTGGGGGCAAAGAAAATTGTTTATTTCAAATGGTAATTTATTACATATGTGGTTGATGTTAACGCTTGCGGTGTCATGAGCTCGATGCAAATATTATATAACTTGTTTGATCCACAATGTTATAAGATGATGTATAAAATAAAACTTGTGTTCATATTATGGTTTATGAAAACTCTATGAATTCACTCAACGTTTCATTGACTTTTTAGCATGTTTTATCTCAGGTAATCAAGGATGATGGATGACTTGGAGCTCACGAGGATGGTCTTGCGTGGTTTTATGTTTGAACTTCTAAATATCCCCTTGTTAAAATGTTTATGATACAATTTGGTATCTTGTGAAACTTGATCTTATGATGGATGACTTTTATGGTACCATGGTTTAACCATATGTTGAATATGGGATATTATTCAAACTTGTTTATTTTGGGACCAATTTTATTATAACGTCTCTTTTGAGTCGTTCTTTATGAATTATGTGTGATTGTGCTAGGAAGTAACACCCATATATGTTCCGTTGCGCTGTCCCGAAAATGCGGGTGTTACATTTGAGTTTCTATGTTAATACGAAATTTGAAATTTTAGACACTTTGTGGTATTTTGAAATTTCGACTTACTTAAACCTATACTATGTATCTCTAACCTATTTTATTAGAAAGTAGACTCAATTATCTTCGAAACGGTAGGTGGCACGACTCGTACGGACTTAAGGTTTGAATTTTATGACCTTTTAAAGTTGATCAAATTTTTGCAATGCGTACTGTAGAACCGGCAGGTCGGTTCTGTTCCTTGAATGGAACCGGCTTGTTATCGAACAGAACCGCCGGTCTGAACGAATTTTCCAAAAACGCTTATTTTGACCCGACGAAAAGATTTATCACTTGTTAGGCTTTAAGGTAAACTTATATAACAGAGTTTAGACCTTATTCAAGCTTGTATAACAACGATATTCAACAATCAAGACTTCTAAGAATAAAACAACGACATACTTTTCATATTAAGTCCTGCTTTTTAGATAATTTGATACATGGATCGTACTCGGTTTTGAAAACCATTTGTTTTGAAAACTAGAGCCACGTGGCTCTGATACCAATTGTGGAAAAATGTAAAGGGGGGTGAATACGTTTCCGATTAAAATTTAAAACTTTCGTATCAAATATCCGAACAATCGTGACTTATTATGAAAATTATCGAATATAGTCTATGAGTATATGTAAAATGGAAAGCATATATAAATCAAGTTGTCACAACATAATCAACAGAAACATAATTATAAAGTAAAGAAATAACAATATGTAAAGAGAAAGCAAACCAAACACGATGATTTATAGTGGTTCGGTCACGGAGCTCCTCTTCGCCCTACTCCACTCCCCGAGTACCCAACTCGAGAGTTACTTCACTAGATCAACATGCCCCCTTTTCGGCGGATAAAACCTCACACAACGTCGCTTACACTTTATCCGGTACTAAGCTAAATACCGAGTCCTAATCACTGGGAGAACCAACCCATCGTCGCTTACACTTTATCCGGTACAAAGCTAAATACCGGGTTCTTACACAAAGGGTAGAACCAACCCAAAACCCCGTTATGTTTTATGGCCCAACATAACAAACCTTGTGTTTTATGGCACAAACACATAAACCATCTAGTCTAAATCAAATGGTACAAAAGATGATACAAATGAGTATACAATGTGATCCACGACAAATGTGCACATGGAGATGAATGCCTATTCTAAATTAACTCCATTGATGAGAAGCCTTAAATTGAGAGAATGATGAGATCTCCAATCTTGTAGATCTTCATATGGGTATGTTTGATGGTGGATGGAAATGGCAAGATCTTCAAAGCTTGCTTTGGTTGGATCATCATAAGAGTATGCTTACAACAAGATGAATGTTAGAAGCATATTATGATCACATGTGAATGAGGGTGTTTAATGACTATTGCTACTGATCCAAATGAGTGAGAAATGCAGAGAAAATGTGTGTGAAAGGTGTGTGAAAACATGAGAAATGGCTTGGTATTTATAGCCAAAAAGTTTACTGTATGCCGGTTCTGCCGGTGCTGTTGACAGAGGGCACCGACTTGCAAAACTAAGGGCACCGAATACAATAACTAAATTTGATTTGCCTTGCAAATCTTGAGATATCTTGTGTAATCTTATGAGATTTTCCTTGAATTTGCTGCATTTAATTATATACTAAATGAAGTAATTAAATTAATAAGTGTAAGATGATTTGTTAAAGTTAGGTTTTAAAAAGATTTGTACACTTTTTCAAGTTGCATGTGCTTTTCTACAAGTTTGGAAGTCAGTAAAGAATCATGTTTTGAGATAATAAGAAGGTTTGAGAAAAATGGTTTGTTATGTTTGTCATTAAAAAACCTTAGGCTAAGATTATTTGTAAAACATTTGGTTTAAAAACCGTTTATTTGTATAAGAAATACATGTGAATGCAAAATGTGAAAAGAGGTTTGATCATAATGCAACATAACAAACATGTACGAAACCAGTGTTCAGACATACGAGGAGTCTAGACATGGAGAGATATTGATAATAAAAAAAAAAATAAAAGAAAAAAAAATAAGAGACAAAATACGATTAACGATAACTTGTACATTTTACGTTATTATTACAAGTTACGTGTTTGTCATCAATAAAACAAACGAGACTGTGTAGATTAAATATCGTGATATTTGCACTAACATTTCTCATTCTAATTCTTTTTAAATTCCCGTGTTTAATGTTTTATATATACAACGAGGACGTTGTATAATTCAAGTGGGGGTGGAATTAGAATGTTTACTTGTCCTATTTTTCACATTAAAATGATTAAAATGCTTAAATTATGCTCAAATTTAAAAAAAATCAAGCATACTTTTATGAAATTACTTGATACATAACCCGCACACAATAACCCTTGTTAGATATTGTGAGGATTTAACCTTTTCATTTCTAAATGTTTACCCAAATTCCACAAAATATGAGTGTGCCGGCGATGTTGTAGACTTTAGAATTTTTGTTGGTTGTGGCTGTTATATCTAATTCGAGACTACAATAATGATATTATGGATTTAATGGAGTAACTTGTTTAATTAGGTAATTTTAGGATTACACCCAAATCGCCTTACATGTTGTTTATTAACTAACTACACCGATTAGTTAACCTCCAGTTTAAACCCTTTTCCCCACTCATCTTTAGAGTGAAGATCCACTAGAACAACCCATAGAGCAATCCTTTACGAATTTACACCAACTATTTATTTCGTTACACCCCTACACCTTAACCTACCCTGTTAGATTAAGTTTAATTTACTGTTGCTAGTTGCTTAAGTATAAAGTTTTGTATTTTCCCGATCTTGTGCCATTGTTTCTATCTTGGTGCGGTTGGAATTTGCACATTGCAAATGGGAATGTATATTAGTAGTCAAAGCACTTGAATTTTACTACATATAATTAATTGGTGAAACCGAAGAATGAAGAATTACAGAAGGAATTATCCAGAATTATTATGATCGTAAAGATGGTGAAACTACACCGAGATTTGAAGCATAGTTAAAAAAAATCAAAAAATGAGAAAAATACAAAAAGAGAAAGAAAGTTTAAAGATAATCGTTTCGCAATTACCGAAGGAATTACATGAAGGATCGATTATTCGTTGATACGTCTAAAAAAATCAACGATGTAAAGTATTGTACAAAGTGGAAGATATCGCCACTTGCCTTGTAGAGTATGTAAAGTTTTGGGATGATTGGGAAGTTGACCATTACAGGAGCGCCAACGTAGGTTGTTGTTTTTGATCAATGATCAAGACGTTGTAAATAGTTGTGTCTTAATCATGGTAACGGTCGGGAAAAAAGTGTCTAGCAACTTGTATCTTAAGTCTTAATCTATTTGTTTCTTGATTTTTATTTACACAATTACTTCCCTCCACTCCTAATGATAGCCCTGGTTTTACGCGAAGGGGATTCATACGAACATGCATTCTATATCCGTCTTACGCCATGTATCATTCTTGTACCCTCTTGGTTTACAAATTTTGGTGAAAAGTTAAAGGTTCCTACCCTATATCATTCTCCATCCTAACAGTTGGTTAAATTTGAATGGGGATGTGATCGAACCGCATGTCCTAATCCTGGCATTTCGGTGTGTAATATGTGCTTTAGCTGCCTGTTGGAAATGTAACATCTAGTGAAAGATATGTAGAATGATCAACCGTACTCCCTTTCCATACAAAAACCCCATATTTACCATTTTTGTTTTTTTTTTTTTTTTTTTTTTTTTTTTTTTTTTTTTTTTTTTTTTTTTTTTTTTTTTTTTTTTTTTTTTTTTATTTTTTTTTTTTTTTTTTTTTTTTTTTAAAAACTTGTTACTCCTTGGCTTTAGTGGTGGAGATGTGTATCCTTGCCAAGCTTATGATAGAATACTCATCACAACCGAGCAATTGAGCGAATTAGTTACATGTTACCACATAGATTAGTTGAGTGATTTGAGTGTTTTCATCTTCCTATTTCGTGAGGTGTTTGGTTGTGTACTTGTAATAGATCAAATAAGTGCTTTAACGGAAAATATCCTTAGGGATACATTTTTATAAACTTCTAAAGGCTACTTGAGGACAAGTAGGATTCAAGTGGGGGGATATTTAATGACATCAAATAACGTCTATTTTATAGCATCATTTATCCTACGATATTAACCCATTTTGTATAGTTATTGCAAAGAATTGTTACTTAATCATTTATATTTGAGAATTGCAGTAATTATGGAGTAATTGGTGAAAGATAGCAAAAGGCGCGCATTCTGGAGCTTAAATGAAGATATTTTGAAGATTACTATTCTGAAGACCAATACGCCGTAATCCATACAAAGGAATCTACGGCGTATCCGTGCATGCACGCACCAAAGACAACAGAAGGAATAAAGTTTCAATACTCCCATTATCCATGAGGACCAAAATAACCGTAATTCAAGATATGGAATCAATATAATATTCTAGAAGATATCAAGCGTGGTCCTTGAATACTAATCTAATATCATACTTGATGAGAGGGAAAGAGAGGTGATTTCAGTAGAGAGAGTGGTTGCGATAACCACTTAGAGAGAGAATAAAAAAGGGTAAAAGAGGAAAAAAAAAAAAAAAAGAAGAAAAAAAGGAAAAAAAAAGGAAGAGAGGTAACAAGAAATGAAAATGCATAAGTGTGTGAAAAATGAACAACCAACCAACTCTCCAAGGCATGAAGAGGTGTATAAATACTTACATGTAGACATGGGTTTGGGCCTTCATGGATTTGTCCATGGGCTTTAGCTAACTAGCCTAGTAAGTTTCCAAAAATTAACTAATAAGTTTAACTTCAATTATCTATAGAAGTACCGACACTTTCCGTGTTCCCAACAATCGTCCCCTTAGGGAGGTCTACTCCCATTTTACAAAACTTTAAACCTAGCATACTATGTGCCTTATCTTTAGTCTTGAATCGAAGTCCTTTAACTCAAGCATTAACTTGTGAATTTGAAGTAGTGACCATGACTTTAGCTGAGATTGTTCCTTTACTTACTGAATGTTTGAAAATGTATCTGAACACCTGAGATCATCAACCAAGCATAATCTCGATTCCTCCATCTTGTAAACTTTACCATCTTGTTAACTTGTGACTTCTGGACCGACATGCTCATACCTTTCTTGATATGTTATCGTGAAAAGCTTTAATATTGTATCTTTCTTGAGGTTCTTTAACTATAACACTTCGTCACTTCGAGAAATACATTCGGTATCAGAGTAGCAGAAGTCTTGAAACATGTACTTGAGCTTTCCATGATGATTCTTATGTTTGTCGGATCGGTATGAAAAAAAGGCCCCCCCATGTGGCTATGAATCTTGTGAGCTATAGCAGAATCATGTACCTACACATCCATTAAACAATTATATTTTTTATTTTTAGCAATAAAGCAGGGGACGAATATGGCTTTGTCATTCGCCCATGTTTGGTTGGAGTAATCTTTAAATCTGTGAGGATCGACCTGTGACATGTAGATTCAATTTAAGAAGAATCTCCTTGATAGGATTTCCAGCTGAAGTATAGAATCTTTCTAACACATATGCATTAGATTCATCAAACTCAAGCATGTTCTCAATATCGGAATGACCTCAAAGTAGAACACCACGATAAGCGTGAAACCAGTGAGTACATCACACCGATTGAATAGAAAAAGCAATTTGAAAAACAGTCGACGTGTCAACTTTGCTAAGTGGTTTTGTACACATTCAAAAGTCGTAATCATTTCAAAATTCATCATCAATCGTCACATCATACCTGGAACAGTATTGATTTCTTATAGAGTCGCACATCGTTTCTTTCCATTGCTCGCAGTTTGATTCTATATAACGCACAGTCACCTACTATGAGCTTGTTTGATGTTGGCTCAACAGGATTTCCATCTTCACTGTGAATAGTATCACTTGAATGTTCTGGCAAAATCACAAGGATAATGCGTAGGACTCTTAATGTATATCTTGTTATTCACATTGTGTGACTTAGCAAGCATAATTTGACAAGTGTCCTAATGAGATTTATGGATGATCTCTTTTGGCACTAGACTCATAGTGCACTTTGGTTTTTAGTGATCAGAAAGCTGGAGCAGACTGCCACCTTTTTTAATATCAACTACCTCGGAGTGAGAAAGTCGATAGAAATGCGTGTAATCCTCTGGAGAAAATCTAAGAATAGAAAATTGGGTAAAGGTTGAGGCTCCGGTTCATCAAAACTAGGAACTTCCCTAGAACTAAGAGGAAGGTCATGATTACAAGTATTCAAGCTTAATTCCTCTTGTTGTGTTTCGTCCAAAGGTTCTACCTCTATTGGGGTTCCTAAAGTCTCTTCTACTTCTTTCGGATAAGTCACGGGCGGTGTGTATACCTCAAATGGCGGGAGGACTTATAGGGTACTTTGTGGGCTTTGATCATCACTTTATCCTCCACCATATCTAGATCACCTATGGGCTCATCATAATCTAACCATGACATGCACTTAGGCATCTTAACCATAGCTAACTCATATTCTAAATCCTCATTACATGTTCTCTTAGGTTGTGACTTAGGCAATTCTATCATGTCATCTAACTTACGGGTCATTGCTATGGGGCTCTTCTCAAAAGTTGGATGCATTTGGTTACTTTTCCTAAGGATCTCACTAAGATTATATCCTAAATATGAATCCATCCTAGGTGAAGGCTTATATTGTTCTTTAATTTCACTATGCGAGGTATTTTGAGGATTTTGATTATTTACCTTATCCCATGCTATACATGGGTGCATCTCAACCCAAGTATTCTTATTCCTAAACAATCATTTTGCATGAGCTCTCAAACTTGCTACTTCTTGGTCATAAATTATGTTTGGTGGGTTTTGAAAGGGGTAGGTTGGTGGTCTTTCATACGTCATGGTGGTGAACGAGAGGATGATTTACAAAACAAAGGGAACAAAGAAAAGATAGACTACGATAAAGCTAATTGACAAGAAATTAAATCTCACTTGATAGGAATCTTGTGAGTAGACCTAAGCTAGATAGAGTCCAAAACCTACGCTATTCCTCGGCGGTGGCGCCAAAAACTTGATGCGGTCGTCGTAGGACTTCAACAAGAAGTTTTACAACTCCTAGTCAGTGTACCTAACCGTTGTAGTGTAGCATAGGCAAGACTCGGGGGGTTGTTATCATTTTCTAGGGGAATAGTCAAGAAGGTCCAGATTGAATGTTCACAAAGGTCTAGGGGTTGGAGGAAGATTCTTTTTGTGTTTTTATATTTTATGAAAGAAATTTAAATCTCTGGTTTGAAAAGGTTGGTTTGTTTTAATTAATCTAATTTTACTTTTAATCTAACCTACAAAGCGTATTCACTTAGGATGCACTAATCCTTGCTAGCTATCCAATCATACCCATTGCTTTGTCACACTTGTGATGTATATGTAGGTACTATTCTAATGCATGGCGAATTACACGAAAACGCCATCTACAAAATAACTAACTAGAGAAACGCACAAGTAAGGTAGTATGACGACTATTACAAGGCCCCTAGTCTAGATAAACGTGTTTGTATTAATATCTAAATGGGATCATTTACACACGGGTAAGGTAGTATGAAGACTATTACCGGTGTAATCCTTTTTACGCAATCATGTCTCCCAAGATCTTACGATAAAGGACTAAACATGCACTCACATCAACAAGAGCAATAGGAAACTAGGATTATAAACTATGATTAATTAAACTCATTGAATTTGTCATGCCCTAATTATGAATATAGAAGATCCATAACATCAATAAGAAACAACAAGATATAATCAATCAATGACAAGTTTCATGCAATCTCAAAATAAATACTAGATGAATTAGCCAAGCATACTTGAATAAGAACAATCAACAATAAGAATTGAAGACATAAAGTTATAATCAAGAATCCAAACCATTACAAGATATTTATGGATGGATTGCGACCCTCTAAGCTGCTGGAAAAACACCTACCCAAACCCTAGAATCAGCCTTAGGGTTGGGGGCTTGATAAAAAGGAGTTTATGGGGTTTTATAAATAGGCAAACCTTAGCAGACTCTATAGACGACGTCTGGAAAATCCCAACGCCATTGCGGCATGATATTCCACTGACTTGTAGATTTTCTCGTTCTGAACGCGTGGGCTTTTGAATCGTCAAAATCCGAGTTCGTATGAAGAAGTTATGATCAAAACAATATCTGGTACTTCGCGCGCAAGTTGAATGATCATCTTTTATCTTGATTCTTCTAGGGTTTCTTTATGGCGGCTATGTCCAGACGCCGTCACAAAGATCCTGACGTCATCGCTTTCAAATCCAGATGGCGTCACAAGCAATCTTGACACCGTCTCCACACTCTGGTCTTGATTCTTTAATCCGTCTTCATGCCAAATTGCCATCTTGTCCGTTTTATACCCAAATTGAGCCCAAATCACTTGTATTTCTACCAAATGTCTTCCAAATGCTACAAATGAAAAAAAGAAATGATTAAGCACATATTTAAGACATTTTTTCATGATTATAAGGGTTAAATGACCCCGAAAAAGTGTATAAAATTACACCTCATCAGAATCAAAATGTGATTGGAATAAAAAAATTTGAGAGAATTTTGTGTGTTTTTTGGATTGTGAATAGAAAAATAAGGGATGATATGAATTTATAATAACGGATTGATAACAAAATTTAGTTAGGATGTATCTGGCCAGGAAAGGGCTCTGAATACCAAATGATATGAAGAGAGTTGGTTTTATAGAGGGGAAAGTCTAATGATTTTTCCCGCCAAAATTACTAACAAACTTTTGAAAGAAATTGACCCGCGTTGACTTTGGCTCATATCAAAACCCCTAGCATTTTTGGTGTGATAATTCGTGTATACACCGTTCGTTTATGTGGTATAAGTTATACTAAAATCATTAGTTCACTAATTGAATTTTGTTTTCTTAGATAAACCATCCTTATAATAAATTTTTGTAACACTAATAAACTCATGTATTCACTACTTCGCAATATGCATCATATTATATCCAATTGGGAAACCAGCAGGAAATGATTACTTATTAAAATAAATTATAATATATAAAAAATAAAAAAAATAAATTATGATAAAAATAAAAATTAATAAAATTTTATAATATATATAAATATAAATAATAAAAAATAATTAATTAATAAAATATATATTTATAAAATAATATTAAAATTAAATTATAAATATATAAAAATATTAAAATATAAAAAAAATATAATAATATATTAATTATAATAAATAAATTTAATATTAAAAAAATACTATATAAATAAAAAAAAAAATAAAATAAAATATAAATATTATATTAAAAATAAAAAATAATTAATTAAAATGTGGATACAAGTCAACGGAAATATATGGACATTTGTGGAGAGTGACATTTGGGGGATTAGAGTGAAGTGGTAGTCAACTATCTTATGGAAAACACATTAGCGGGTTTCTAGTCGAATACTCGACAGATCTACAACTCTACAAAACTCTACATCAAACTCTTTCTTTTTCTTTTCTTGACTCTATATTGAACATGAATAAATAAACTAACTAATAAAACTGATAAACGCAAATGGTAGCCCGTACATTTTTTTCTACTTTTTTTATATTTTTTGTACACTTTTGCCCTACCATTTGCAACATATAATACATCAATGGGGTTTATAGATCACCCCTATACTTGAACTTTTTACAGACTCGATAAGCAAACTAATCTAATGACCCTAATTGGCGGATCAAAATAACATGTAGACTACTCGACAAACATATGAGGGTCTTGACTTAACTTTTCTTCCCCATTTTACCGCGAGATAAATACTACCATGAATCTCAATCGTCCCAAAACAATATATACAAAGATAAGGACTTAACAACTGTATACTCCAATAATTAACTAAGGGTGTAACACAACGATGTACTAAAAGCGAGTACATGTAGGGTAGGCTAAGGTTTTGGGTGACACAATTGGTTTAAGGGTATGGTTGAGGTTTTACTATGGGGAAAATCGCATAAAAGTGAGCGCGAACAGGGTGTGGGATAGTTATATAGTCGGGGTGACTAAAATAACAATTACAGGTTTTAAACATGGGTTAATCCTAGTGCCTCTTATCATTTAGCAAATATTATTACTCACTACGCAATCTCGGGATGCATCACTAAAGCAAGTTCTAGAAGTTATATACTATCAGTACACTCATATAATTTAATATCAATGCTAAGAGCTCCAGAAAAGGTGACAAGACCATACGTACACATCTGTAACAAAGACGAAATAGACAGATATGACTGCATTCGAACCCTAACTCGAGAAATCTTAAAGATATAAACTATCTTAGGCATCAATGGTGGATACCCGAATTCATAAAGATCTAGGGGCGTAAACCTCACAATTTTGGGGGTGAATTCATTTGAGTGGAAGGGTTTTTGTGCTAGTCGTATAATTACCTATCAATGAGACGCTCTAGCTACTTTTATTTTTTTTTTTTTTTTTTTTTTTTTTTTTTTTTTTTTATTTTTAGTTACACCGTTATGTGATGAAAATTTTAAATTTGGGTCAAAATTTCCTTTTACGATTTATGTTTCGATAGATAACTCATTAAAGCCAAATGATGGAATAGTTTCTAAGGCTTTTATTTCCCCTACACTTATTTTGAACATTGTCCCCAATGTTCTACAATACGCCATAAACGAATAAAGGGAAGAGAAAAGAGGGCGAAAGAAACTAGTACTCCCCTGGTTATGCTCAAATTTGGAGAAGAAATAATGATCCCGGCTAAATCGTCATCCAAGAATTGTCCTCATGAAACTCCTAAGAACTCCCGGGCTTCTCCTTATCAAATATAACCTGCAAATCAAAGACAAGGTGCAAACATACCTAGCGTAAAATCGGCGAGAATAATAGACATACAACTATATAACTTTACGTTTTGACTCAACAGACCAGACTTATTATTTAAAAGATAGGATGAATGTGTTAAAGTTATTCGTGGTTTACTGCAGATCTTTAAGCAATGTACAAATTCCAGAAATTTACAAAAGATTTAAAAACAAAAATCAAAATTTTCCTGTACTGGAGTGGGGACGCCATCTGGAAAATCCAGACGCCGTCTCCACTAACTGTAGAGAATTATTTTTTTCTTGTTCAAAATTTTCTGCACGCATATCCATTAAGTATTTCCTGCAAAAATTTTACTACAAAACCATGAAAATTATTAACACAAACATATGACTGGATCACACAAGACGCGATTTAATCTAAATTATTTATCTTGACTCGTTTGAAAATTTGGTTCTTATAAACCGGATTTTTCCCCTACGCTTATCTTTGTAAAATACCTTTGAATGAGATTAAGACGAAGTTAAAAACATAGCAAAGCATGATCACAATAATTTTCAAACAATAATAATAAACAAATAAAGAATTAAAACACACGATTCTCCTAAAATGCGGAATTTAACTCTTCCCATCTCATTTCTCTTTTCTCTCTATAATGAATAAATTCCTCTTTCATTTTACCAAGCCTCCGGATTCGTGTTCTTGAGGTGAATCTATTTTAACAATTGGCACTAGAGCATAGGGGGGATTCGTGTTGCTAATCACTGATTCGTGTGGTTAATAAGCTCAAATTTTCATGGCTTATTTTGTGGAAAAAGGCCACGGCTCAAAAAATTTTGAGCTTATTTGGTTGTTAATCTTGTTCTTTCCTCGATCTACATGTTAAACAGGTTAGCTTGCTACCATCTTACGAGTTACATATGATCCTAGATCAAATTATTATGCTTAAAAGGGTTGACTTTTTATGTGTTCTAAGTGGAGGTTTGGCTCGAATCTGATGATTCACGAAGATATGGTTGTTATTTCGTGTTTTAATCTCATCTAACCACTTAGTATTGAGCCCCTGTAGCTTATTTGAGAAGTGAAATAGCTTATTTGGCTTATTTTGAAAAATTCATTCTTGATGTTCTTCGTGGAGGTTTGATTATAATATTATTTTCTTGGTGGCGGTTTGACAAAAAGAGGGGACAAGATCCGTGTTTTAAGGAAAAAGTAGCCGGCGGTTTGACCAAGTCAAAGGCGGGTTGCTTTAAATAATCAATTTAAGCGGCGGTTTGATTATTTTAAAGATACACGGCGGTTTGAACAGGTGTGGCGGGTTGCTTATTTTATTGAACAAAATGAAATGTTACTCTGCCCAAATTAAAAATCCATGGCGGTTTGACAAAGTTCATAGGCGGCGGTTTGCCTTAGGCGGCGGTTTGCTTAATATAATGTAGGCAGCGGTTTGGATAAAAACAGGCGGCGGTTTGCTTTAAACTTTGACGGCGGTTTGAGATCAAAGTTTGGCGGCGGTTTGCTATATTATATGGCGGCGGTTTGCTAACATTTTGGCAGCGGTTTGACTAACAAACAAGGCGGCGGTTTACCAAATGTAGCAGCGGTTTGTCTCAAAGAAAACCCTCGTTTTGAACACCTAATTTCCCGAAGAAAAATAATAATAAATTTTCGACCTTACCGCGAAGGTCGATCCGCGCATCAGGTGGGCATGTGACCGACTTTGGGCATATGACCGAATTTGGGAATATAATATATCAACCATAACAACACACCACACAAACAACAACACTTAATCCCAAAACGATCCTGAAAAGATTCACTTAAACGACAAAAAGGCTAGAGACTCGGATAATGATGACAAGTGATCACGAAGTTGGTTTGGTATCCCTTATTTGCGATTGAAGTTGAATTTCACAAAGGAGTCTACTTATTTCATCATCGTGACTTTCTTCTATTTTCTATCGATTGATGACTTGCTTGAACGTATACAGTTATGATTAAGACTTGGTTTATCTAGTTTCCAGAGGTCAAGGGGTGGTTGGATGAAGACCTGGAATACTATCACTTAAAGGAGTTACATTATAGTGCTCAGTGTCACACGCAGATGTCGTTGTGGATAATTTCAAGAGGTGTTGTACTTCTTATACTTTTGATGGAGTATAAGGTACTTAGAGATTCTCTTCTGCACCGTTCTTCAATCAACAATAGTGCAAGCTTAAGTAACAAATTTGGGGGATTTTACTTCAGTTTCAAGTTTGGTATATCGAGTTAACTTCACCAAGTGATCACAACAATAGCCGAAAGAATACGAGGTTGGTAAGTTAGCCAGAGAGTATAAAGGTTGAGATGTAATCAGCACTTCTCACGGGTTATGTGAAGCTACTGAACGTCAATGGTACTTCACAGTCTTAGCAAAATCCTTTAAAGTTCTTCAATGTCTTTCATAACTTTTCAAGATTGTTGCTTATGACAAGAACTTCTTGAGTATATGGTCGTACACGTCAATGATGCTTCTGAGAGTTCAAAACCATCATGGGGGAATACGTGTACTTTGATACTTTGATGTATCAAGGTCCCACATCCAGGGGGAAGTAGTCCTATACTACTTCATCTTGTATGATTGGTGAAGTATACCTGCAATGCTGAGAAGAATTGTGATGATCTCTTGCATGTTTCCCTCCCCCCCAAACGGATAATCAAATCAAGACCGAATGTCCCATATAACAATATAGAAACAATTATAGATGGTCTGGTTATTGTTTCTTCTACTAAATTCCCATGTGCACTAAATGTCAATGTAGATAGAACGTTTCAAAGCTACACTCAACGTTCAGAATCTGCTCAAGATACGGATGTTAGTTTGGCGGGAAGCTGTAACACCCCCAAAAATCATACAACGCATCGGAATACCACATGGGGTGCTACTTCATAATACACAGCGCTAGATACAAGAGAACGACCTCTAAAAAGTGTCGTTTGTAAAACAATCTCGTTGATTTTCTAAAATCAAAATAATAGTTGTCCCATAATTGCATCACGCATATGAAAAACTTGAATGTAAGACTCAAATGCATCATCAAATAATCCAAGCATCCAATATCACGTAAGAAAAACATGGCATAAAATTGCTACATATTAAGTTGGTGAGTTCATAGATTAGTTTAAATATGAATGTAAGTTTCAAATGAATGTATTTGTCTACTGTATCATCACAGTACCATGTAAAAATCCTAAAGATTTATAAAGAATGCACGACACATTTTATGTCACCAAAAGTACCAATCTTATCCCAAAGATTTATAAAGAATGCACGACACATTTTATGTCACCAAAAGTACCAATCTTATCCCAAAGATTTATAAAGAATGCATGACCAATTTAATGTCACCAAAAGTACCAATTATGTATTTGTCGGGGGGCCCTGTAGTCCCAACGTGATCCGACATGTTATAACGTCGTTTTCCGCCAGTGATAGCCTATCACAACGCGAACAGGGGGGTTGTCAATCCCGAATAGATCTATTTTATATCATTCGCGTGGACATCACGCTATAATGTTCGTTACCGGCGATAGCTAATCACCCGAACAGGGATCCACACCCGAATAGATCTATTTCATAACATTCGCGCTCACCCTCCAAGTGATTTACAGTTCATGACGCTGTGACGTAGACTTGTATGTACCCAATCCGGGCAGTGATTTAAAATAATGTGTTCCCCTCATGGGTGTTCCCTCCAAGAACACCCGGGCAGTAATGATTGTTGGCCCCGCAGGCGCCAATCAAATCGTAATCCGACAATCATTTCAAAAGTAAAGTATGCATTTGTGACCAAAAATGAAGTCAAATAATGTATCCCATAGCGAGCTATGCAAATAAGTATGTAAACCAATTTGTAAACAATCCTGTAAATGCATTTGTAAACAAGCATGTTCTCACCCCAAAAATATATGTAAAACCAGTAAAACATGGGGCTATAAACTCACCTTGATCAAAGACCACGATCAAATAATCCAAATAAATCACAACCGAATCTGCAACGATCTCGGCCACGACCCTATAATTATGTCGCTCTATTATAATACACGTATTAAATACGATCAACGATGCGTACATCGTAACGACGAAATCATACATATTTTTATATGTATACATACATATATACATGTGATGAGAAATCCACTTGCGCGTCTTTAAACCTTAACCCTTAGTATATTTTATGTATATATACTATTTTCCGTCCAATCCTAACTTATCTCAATATTTTACCTAAAGTTCTCTATTTTTTTAGACTCCCCCGTTTTTAAGAACCAAACAATGATCTTAAACTATTAATTAAAATAATATATTAACCGACATAATTTATCATTCAAATCGTACTCATAATGTATTAATATTAATTAAAATATCCGTTGACTTTTACATTGACCTTTAGTTTTGACCCGCTATATCTCAAGTTTTAAAACAGATAAGCCTCGCGGCAAAGTAAAACGTCATTACGAACAACTTTCGTGTTTCGCCGGAAGGCTGAAACGGACCCTCGAAAGTGCTAAATCGATTAATTAATAATGTCCAGATTTAATATATATTAATAATAACTAATTTTCTACTAAATTATATATTTCGATTACACTCCAGTTTCTTCGTATTTGGATTTAAAATCCCGGTTTTATATCAAAACGACCTAAAAATATAATTTTTATCTTTGTAAACCAAAGGAGTCTTAACTTAATCAAAATCATCGAATCCCGAATCCATGTTCCGTTTTCTGCTATTTAATATTCGTTCCAAAACGCGTCATAGTTTCGTTTTTAGGTTCAACTCCCTCGTCTAAATATATCTAATATCACTTATACATTAAAAGATCAGTCTCGTTTTAAATATAAATATCACATTTTACTTAACGTCGCAATGTAAAAACAATTTCATCATCACATAAATATTTTATCTATATCTAAACGAAATAATCGAAACTTTTTTAAATAAAACGCACCCTTTTTTCGTGCACAATAACAAACGCACTCATTTACCGTTGCAAACCAAACCCACAAACAACCCGACGCCCCGGCTTTCCCAGCTGTTTCGCATCCCAAACACACGCACCCGACCCGGCTAATGGGGACAGCCAAACGCACCTTGTGCGTGGCTGTTAAGCAACGCACCCTTGGGTCGTTTTTATAATAAAAACCAACAGCACCCTTGGTGGTCACAACCCAACCCGAAACGCAGCCCCCTCCCTTGGTGCTTTTTTTGTCAACGAACAAACAATCACCACCTAGCTAGCTGTCTCTGCCAAACGCCCCCTCGTGGTGGTTGACAGTCCGAAACCAACACACCCTATGTGGTGGTGACTAGCCAAACGCATAACCTTCGTAGTGGGGGCAAGCAACGCGAAAACTGCACCCCTTGTGGAGGTTTTTATTACAACCAAATGCACCCTAGTGATATTAACAACCCGAAACAACCCATCCCCCAGCTATACCCGGCTGTCCCACAGCCAACCCAATGACCCAACCCGACTCGCTGTTTTGACGGCCAAACCTGACAACCCGACTCGCTGTTTTGACAGCCAAACCCGACGCACCCTTTTCTGCGATAACCCATAAAACAAACACCCCTCGTCTGTTGTTAACAAACCACGCGCACCCTTCGTTTCTATAAACAAAACCAAACGCCCATTCGTTTCTATAACAAAACCAAACGCATCCCACACCCTCGGCTGACCTGGACAGCCAAACGCACCTGCTGCGTTGGCTGCCATAAACCCATGACAAACCAAACACTCCCGACCCGTACGCACCCTGCGGCTGTGACACAAACCCAATGCACCCTCTTTGGTGCTTATAACAAAACCACACCCACCCTTGTGGTGGCTGTCGTCGGCTAACAGGAGGGGGGGGGGAAACCGCGAGTGAAGGAGAGTGGTATGGGGGATCGGATAGATCGAGTGGTGAGTAACCTTTTTGGTTTTGGTCGGAAATCTCGCCGGAAAACTTTTCCGGCGGTGGCGACGCCGGCGGCGGTGGTGGTGGTGGCCGGCGGCAGGTGGCCGGATAATGGGAGAGGGAAGGAGAGTGTGTTATAAGTTTGTGTGGTGAATAAAGAGATGGAAAGAATTTATAAAAATAAAGTTTATATATCTATAAAAAACTTAATATTAAAATGTAATAATGTTTAATAGTTGAGGGTGTTGTTTTGTATATATTTTACAGGGACCAAAAGTGTAAGTTTTTAGGAAACGTTTATAAAATAAATTGTTTTCGAGACTCATTTTGAAGCGTCTTAACAATTGATACAACGCACTAAACTATTGCGCCCTTGTTTTTCAAATCCTTTTTCCGATAAAAATGAGTATTCGCTTGATAATATTTCATAAATATTTTATAACATTTAATAAAATATCTGTTATTCATTTTGCGAACCGGTTTTGCCTCGTCCGAAATAAAAATGGATTTAAGCTCGAGTATTCACGTTATCACAACGCTTTTCATTAAAATGATGAATAATTTATTTAATATTTTTATTAAATAAATACTGATAATTAAATAACAAAACAAATTTAATTATTTTTGTGTGTCCGCGTTGCAGGTTGTTCGTTAAATGTTTGCGGTGCTGTTTTAGCCCTTTTCGGCTCGTTTCCAGGTCTCGGGCAAAACTAAAAAGTTGTCTGGAATATCATTTCACATCAAATTGCTTTAGAGTCCGAGTCGTGAATACGTGATTTAGATGATCGTTCTTATAAGTCAAGCCAGACCCTAAAAGTCAAAGATTGAAATCGTTATTCAAAATTTCGAAAATTCTCGGATGTTACAGAAGTTGATTCAGAAACTTTGCCAAAAAGGAGTCTATGAAGAAACCTTTTTAACACATGCTGCATGATTTGGGGGGAAGTTAATCCAACTCATGCATACTACAATGGTTCCAGAACAAGTCAAGACAAAGAAGATCCAAGCTGGAGTACAAGTATCAAGACTAGAAGACAAAGACGTCATCTTTGGCATTGGAAGCGCCTTGGATGTCATTTTATTTTAATGTACTTGTACTTGATAGGAACATTATAAGTAATTCCGTATGCCCACATATTAGGGGAAGATTGTTAGCCTTAAAATATGTCGGCTAATACGGAATTACATTAGTTTATATTAGCCGCCACGCAGTGACAAAGAAATGTCAATTGTAGAAAGTAGATTCGTGTCCAGGGCTATATATATCACCCTCCATGACTTCCACAGGGGTGAGATTCATTTTTACTTGTAATAAGGTGTGTGTTTCTCTCTCTAGAATACACACAACTTTCCTTCTCACACAAATAAAATCTAAACATTGTTCAATCCTCCCCGACCCCGAAATTCTCTTGTTGTGAATCTTGGGGTAACAATCTTTTCGTGTTGTAACTTGACGTAAAAGTGGTATCCTCGAGCCTAAACTTAACCATATCATATAAGGTGCTAATGGGTCAAATGTGATTGCCTAAAAATGACTTGTTTGTGAAAATGATAAAAGTGTATCGAACAACTCTTGTGTGAAGGTATCGAATAACTCTGGGTATAAGGTATCGAACAACTTTAGGGATATAAGGTATCGAACAACTTTGGGTATAAGGTATCGAACAACATTAATGATAGAAGTTATCGAACAACTCTAGGTTAGAAGGTATCGAACAACTCTAGTCTTAGAAGGTATCTAACAACTTTGTCATTAGAAGGTATCGAACAACTCTAGTGATAGAAGGTATCGAACAACTCTAGTCTTAGAAGGTATCGAATAACTTTGTCATTAGAAGGTGACGAACAAACCTAGTGGAAGTAGGAACTGAACAAGCTCAATTGTAGAAGGTAGACCCGAACAAACACTATATCGAAGGTACCGAACAACTCTGTGTTATTAAGGAACCAAACTAGCTGGTATGCTCTTGAAAAAACGACTTAATCACAAGACCCAAAACACTTAAGATTAAATTTCCTATTAAACAGACAATTTAGAAACTGAATTAGAGAGTTAATTAAAATTGGTTAATTATACTTGCTCTAAACAAGTTAAGTTGGTTTACGTTGTCATTTTTAATGGATAGATCTTAATAAGTGCAAAAAGTCTTAAGAGTTCCTAAATCACACAAGAAACGTTCACATCATGATTCATCCTGACATATTCACTCAATAGGTCTATATAGTGTATTGTATAAAATTGATTGTACATAAACTGTATTGATCCTATCTTAGCAGAATCATGGACACTACTAAAGCACATCAAAAGGCATTGGATGATGCTCTTGTAGCACCTGAAAACCGTCTCATGATCAAGAAATGAAATCAACGTCTAAGCTCAACGCTCAAATCCAATGAACCAACTATTCAAGTGGCACTAGACGCATTGAAGCTCACTCCCTTCTACAATGCATTTGAAGTCTCTACTGATGTCTAGTAATTTAACAAGCAAAATAGTTTTTGCTGCTGTTCACTAAACATCACTTCCCACTCTGGTTCAAGTTGAATGGTAAAAACCATACTGTTAATGTTGACAACTTCAGAGATATGCTCAAAATTTGCCCTAAACTCCCAGGCTAAAAATTTGAAGAACCTTCATTTGAAGAGGAGATCCTCCCTCTCATAAGAGATCTTGGACATACTGGTGACATAAAGGTCTTATCTGATGTCAACATTAATCACATGCATCAACCATGGAGATCACTTGCTGCTATTATCAACAAATTTTTAAGTGGGAAAAACTACGGAGAATATGGAAAGACTTTCGCTTTGTCACATGCTCAACTCCTATGGGGCATGTAGTATAAAAAGCATATTGACTATGTCTACTTACTCTGGGAGGATTTCGTGTTTCAAGTGGAAAACAAAGACTTAAAGAAGAACAATGATATGTTCTACCCACGTTTCACCAAAGTCATTGTCGACTACTTCATGGCAAAGGATCCATCAATATCGAGGAGAAACAAGATGTTTTGGCACACTGCCAGGGATGACTCTATGTTTACAACAATAAGGGTTATCTCCAAACATCAAGACACATCAAAATGATATGGAGCCCATAAATCTCCCTCTAGACACAAACCATTAGGCCATGTTGGAGTCTGAAGCCTACAAGACTTATCATGCTTATGCTACTGGTGAAAAGACTCCAAAACCCAAAAAGAAGAAAGCTGATTCTGAATCATCTCCCAAGGAGAAGCCTGCTCAAGCTTCAAAAGGCAAAGACGCAAGACTCACAAAGGCGGCTTACCAATCTACTAAGAAAAGCAACAATCTACAAAGTCTAAAGCAAAAGGTTTAATAGTGCTATCTGAAGTTGCTTTGACTGAAGATGAACAAATGAAACTGGCCACCAAAAGAAGCCGGATTCAAACTCATAGCTCACATGCAAGTGGCTCAAGTGATGGAGTTGACACACTGTCAAAGGTTCCTGATGAGCAACCACAAAAGAAGTCTGGTACAGATGAAGGAGCTGGTGACAAACCAGAGGTTCCCGATGTACCTGAATATAACTCAAATAGTGAGGAAGAGTCTTGGACTTTTAGTGACGGTGATGATGATGATGATGTTAATAAAGAGTCAGACGCACATGATGACAGTGATGAAAATGAATCAGATGATGAAGGTGATGATTTTGTTCACCCAAACTTGTCAACTTACACGCTAGATGATCAAGACGAAGAAGAAAAGGTGGAAGATGAAGAGAAAGCAGAAGATGATGAAGATAAGTCTGATCAGAGAGTACATACACCACCTGATTATCAACTCTCTAAGGAAAGTGAAAAACAAGAGGACGATGATGTGTAAGGTGGAGAAGAATATGGTGATTAAGAGATGCTCTATGGAGATTTGAATCTCAACCAAGAAAGGATAGTGTTAGCCTTAATTATATTAAGTCAAACAAGAATGTTATCGGTCTTAGAAAGTCAAACTAGGTCTTGTATTGTAATAGGCTAGTCGGGTTCAACGGGCTTGGATTGTAATCTAATATTGTCCGTGTTTCGGGCTCAAAGCCCAAGTTAAACCAAGCCCGGCCCGTTTAGAAAGCCCAAGTGCCAAGATAGCAAGGCATGGGTATACATATCCCTTCACCACACTGTGTTGGAAGGGTGGGGGTTTACTTGTTTCTAATCACATTGTAATCCACACTAATCTAATCTTCCTTTCTTGTTTTCTCTCTCTAAGTTTTCTTCTTATTTTCTAGCATATTGGTAAAGATTATTGTTGTGTAATGGATTAGTTTTGCAAGTGAAAGAAGACCCACACTGCGTTTTATTGAAACGTTACTCTGTTCAAAAAATTTAAAGATTGCGTTTTGCTTGAAGAAAACGTTGCGTTTTGCTACAAAGACCCATTGCGTTTTGCTAAAAGATTATGTTGCGTTTTGGTTCACAAAGTGTTGCGCTTTGTCTCTTACTCGTTGCGTTTTGTCTTCTCCACTAACTGCGTTTTGCCCACAACGAAAACCTTGCGTTTTGCAAGATATTGAAGACAAATATTGGATACAAACATAACACTCTAATACGTTTAAGTAAATTTCGGTTAATTACGGTTTCGTGTGACGTTCAACGACGGGACTTAAAATCTATACCATCGTGTTCGTGACATCGTTTCGATCAACTTGATATATTCGGATTTCACCGTCGATAACCGTACGCGTCCAAAAGATCAAAAATCTATACGTTGCACTTTTATAAAAAATCTCAACGAAGAAGATGCATGTATATTTTTATATATTTGTTTAAAATTTAAATTTTACACTTTTAACCTTTAACTTTCAACCATTTTAAATTTTAAACCTTTCATGTTAATCATTTCTACAATTTTATCCTTAACTTTAAAATATTTTCAAGTTTAACCTTGGTTCTTTTAAACAAGTTCAATTTTTAGTCATTTGTTTTTCAAATATTTACTATTAGCCCCTAGTTTTTAAAACTCTTTCACTTTTAACTTTTAATTTTCTACACATTTTTCAATTAGCCTTTAGATTTTAAAACATTTTCAAATTTAACCTTCCTTTGTTAACACTTTTCACTTTTAGTCTTTTACTTTTCTAATATTTTTTTTGTTAATCATTTAGTTTAAAAATAACCGTTTGTCGTTTTAAGCTCCTCTATCGTTAACAAAAAGTTCAAGTTTTTCAATTTCAACAACGATTTCAACCAAAATTAATTTTTGTTTCACGGTTTCTTCTTGATTTTGTAAAATCCCGCGAAAGATACGATTCTTTTCTCGGTTTTAATCAAAGATTTGTAAAATCCCGTGAACGTTAATTGATTTCAATCCACAACAACAATCACTTTACCTACTTAAGATCCGATATCCATTCACAACTTCATCAAAATATCAAATACTAATTTGCAAATTCAAACATCAAGTGTTCTTCAGAATGACACAGTCTTTTCGTGTTCAAATTCCAAAGTTCAAGAGAAGACACAACTTTCAAGAATTAAATGTATGAACAGTCTTCGAGCAACTCAGTCACAATTAAAGTTTCTCACAGATACTTTACAAGATTTTGGTACCATGCCTATCTTCAAGAGAACATTCTCTCAAGACTTGGATTTACTAGAACAGCATCTTACCAAAGAAATAATTTCTCAGATTGCAAGACTACTTTAACAAAACTCATAACAACATTTGAAAATGCTTTCAATTCAGAATTCAAAGCGCGTATGCAGAAATATACAAGATTTGATGCTCAATCCTTCTACGATGCAATGATCTTTAACATGGATTCCATTGGGAAATACATGCATGAGATAACTCTTCATCAACAACGAACTCCACAAGTGTTGAAACAAAAGAAGTTGATGCAAACACAAGAAGATCATTCAAATCCAATTCCAGCATTGAATGTTGATTCATTGAAAGTTGATTTAGTTGTCATACAAAACACTTGTTCTGAGAAAGAAGACAGTAATTCAGAGACTGCATCCAGCAAATTAGTAAAGGAATGCAGCTTGAATTCTGAAACAAAAGATGTGCATGCAATCAAATACAAGATGTCAAAAGCAAAAGAAAGATGCATGGCATATTTTCGATCTCTTCATTCACACCTTCAAGTTCTTTCAAAAGATGACTTAAAAGGCACTCGCATCGAACATGGATTCAAACGGGCATTCATGTCACTCTTTGGTCAAGATGTTGATACTTTCACAAGAACAATGCTCCTCAACGTAGATCAACTACAAAAGCAACTTGACAAAGATGAATTTCAAGAAGATGGATCCATGACAGCCTTTTGGGTGGTAAACAACCAGTTCCAGAAGTTCATCGATTCAAAGTTTACATTGGATTATGACAGTCAAATGACAGACACGTACTTTGTTGAATACACTGGACTCGAGGTTCAACACTTCAGAGATACACTACTCCAACACCTGGGTAATGTTAAGAAGTCCGTTGCTGAAAGAACACGTCATCAAAGACAGTATGAAAGAAGGGTGAATAAAAGACAGATGCAGACGCAAGAGAGTAAGATTGATACGGGTAAAGCATTGGATGCTGATTTGGTTGACACAGAAAGCATTAGGACAGACTCAACAGTGCAAGATGATAGCAGCAGGTCAGGGAATGATACAGATGCTGATGATGCAGATATCAGACCCATTTATGACGAAGAGCCAATGGCTGAGGTACAATTGACTGCTGAATGCAATATCTTTGCTATAGGACAACAGCATACTGAGCAACCTGAAATCATTGTTGAAGGTAGGGTTGACCAGTATCCTGAAACATGTCAAGTTAAAAGTCCTATGCTTGATTCATCACCTGATAACCAGACAACTGAATACTCAAAACAATCACTCGAGTCTGAAAATATTTTGCTCAAAGAGACAGTTGCCCAATTTCAAAAAGATTTTTCAAGAATGGAAGCACATTGCATTGCTCTCGAACTTAAATATCAAAATCAATCTTTAAAATCAGGGCAACATGGTCAAATTTTGAATGAAACAAGTAATAAAGCCAAGATTGAAAAGGAAATTGATGTACTTGAAACAATGAACATCGAATTAGAACATAGTGTGGCTACATTACGTAAGGAAAATGAGACTTTGAAACAGCATTACAAAGATTTGTATGATTCTATTAAAATCACGAGATCTAAGACTACAGAACAGACAACATCTTTGCTTGCTAATAATGCTGAATTAAAAGCTCAGATTCAGGAAAAGGTTTTTGCAATTGCTGCTTTAAAAAATGACTTAAGGAAGTTAAAAGGAAATAGTGTAGATACTAAGTTTGATAAAACATCAGTCTTGGGGAAACCGGTGTTACCATCACTAAGAAACCAATCAGTTGTTAGACAACCGAATGCGTTTAAATCTGCAAGGGCTCAAATGTCAAAACAACGGTTTGCCTCCCAAGTTGATGTGAATAAGAATTTGTCAAAACCAGTCACTCAACATTATTTGCCTAAGAAAACAGAATCCGCCTTTGCAAAACCTGATCACGTGATTGCATCTAGCTCATCTAGGAATAGTTCTAAGAACATGCCAAGATTTAGTTCAAATGACATGGTTCATAATCACTATCTAGATGAAGCTAGGAAAAAGACACAAGAAAGAGATAGGAACTCAAAAACTAGTGTGATGCTTTCTGCTAGATTTCAAAGCACTGCTGATGGTAGCAAACCAAAACCTAGGAGCAACAATCAAACATCTAGGAGTTTGCCTGTATCTAAGAGTACTCGCGTTACGATAACGGCTGTACCCAAAGCAGATCACTCTAAGAGTTCTAGTTCTTTCTCAGATTCTAAACAATTTGTTTGTTCTACATGTCATAAGTGTGTCTTTAATGCAAATCATGATGCTTGTATAACAAAACTCCTGAAGGAAGTAAATTCACGTGCTAATATTCAATCCCATAAGACCAGAAACAGTAACAAACCCGTAGATCAAAAGAGTCATACTCAGAAACCTGGTAGGCAGATATTTACAGGACATAGGTTTTCTCCTAATAAGACTTCCGCTGTGTATGAGAAAACATCTCCTAGATCTGATCTTAGGTGGAAACCCACGGGTAGAATTTTCAAATCTGTTGGTCTTAGGTGGATTCCTACAGGAAAGTTATTCGACTCTTGCACAAGCAAGGTTGACAGTGAACCCCCACATGGTTCAAATATAGATATCACTATTATTCATGAATGCAAACAAACTTTGGATGTTAGTGCAGGTACATCAATCAATGTTCAGAAAGAACAAAGTCTTGATTTAAATGCAGGTACCTTATGTAATGTCAACAAGGAAAATCTCAGAGTATGGTTGCTGAAAAAGCTGATATCTCAGAAACCATTGTCAAAGTGGATTCACATATGATTATACCGAATAATGACGTTCTGTTCACAACAGTTCGATACCTCGAACCTCATGACAAATGACGTTTGATATAACAGATCAAGCCTCAGAACCTCAATGTCAAAATGACGTTTGAACAAGAAACGGTGTCAAGCTCGCACCACCAATGTCAACAGAATTCATCAAGCGACTGATACAGTAACAAACGTCAACATGAGCTGGATGTGCATTCGGATCCTTTGTTCACCGAATATTTTCAATGGAGAAAATCAAGTTGTTTTAAAGTCTTCTGCAATCAATACTACTAATGAATTCAAATAAACGTCAACAACAACCTAATTCAACTTCATCCGACTTCAACTCTAGCCACAATTGTCCACTGCAATGCAAACAGTCTACTATTTTGTAAATATTTTATTCTCACTTTAATTTTTGATTTATAAATGTTTTGAAAATTAAAATAGAAAAATAAAAAAAAAAAACCTAGGAAACATAATATAAAATCAGAAAATTTTCAAAAATACCAAAAGAAACTCTTTCTCGACATGTCTCTTGAATCGATAACATTTTACGTATCAGAAATGTTGAATAACATCGTCACGGGTGTGTAAATGAAGTTCGAACAGGAGTTCAAATGCTTTTCAAACATGTCATATCCTAAATTTTTCTCAATGTACTTATGTATATTTCATGCATAACTTCGTCCCGAATGTATAGGGAATGTACGCTCATGTGCTTACTCTATATAGAAGAGAATTCTTTCTATCATGGTTTTTAAAGCTTGAACACAATTTTTCCAAAAAAGAACTTTCAATGTCAAAATTGTCTACAATATAACTTCGTGGTATTTTTCCATAAAAATTGGTATTTGTTAAAATTGTGTTGTATTCAACACACCATTCCTCCGAATAATTTTTCAAAGAATTGTAGTACGTAGAATGTCCATATTATGTAATCAATTTCTGAGGTGGAGCTTTTTAAACAAAGCTTTATAAAGTGTTGGTACATCTCATAAATGTCAATTTTTAATTTATTCCGAAACACATTTTGGTGAAATTAAAATGTGGAAGACTTAATGTCAATTAATAAAATACATTGATCACTAAGGCATCTCACTCCGTCTTCACTATTTTGTGTGCATATCAATTTTTCATTCAATTGCAAGATTTAATAAATATTGGTAATCCCACATATAATTTGAAAGGGGAACTATTTGGAATCAGATTCATAAGCAATATCGTAGTAAAATTTTCTGCCCCATAGGGAATTTTTTTCATTCAAATTTTAATCAATTGGTATTTCACAAATATTAATTTTTTATCATTTAAATAAGGGGAGAAATTGTAATTAAAAATATGATATATACGAAGTGATCTTAAGAAACTCCAAGTGCAACACTTTTTCTTCATGTGCTTAAACAATAGACGATCTCGGAGCACATGAGTAGGGGGAGTATTGAAAATAACAATTTCAAAAAATGTTTTTAAAGGTTCGATCTTTATACCCCAACAACCTAATAAATTCACGACGAAGTCTGAAGTCATAAGGTGGTTAGGTTCGGAATACAGTCCCGACGATTCCAACCAGAACCGAGGATCACCACAAGGACACTCCATAGTTAGAAATAGCAGTCCTTAGGTATGATTGGAGATGAATGTGTATAAGGGAAGAATGTCGACTAAGATTGAGCTAACACTGGAACAATCACAACAAGGTGTTAGTAATGACGTCTTGGTAAGCATTGAAGGGGTTGAAGAATTAAAAAGAAATGTATGGATAAAGGGTGAAAAGAAAGAAGCCCTCCTTACACCTTAGGCAGAAACCGGGTCAACACATAATCTATCAAAATCACAATGATGATTGTTGATATTGAAGAAAGTCGTCATGGACCCAGTGATGCAATGCACAACCCTTCCCAGCCATTCGGGTTTCTCTCAAAAGAAACTTGTCTCATTTGTCACGGAGATACACACGTTATCTATTGACATCTCACTCCGAGATTGTTGATATTGAATAGGTGGAGTCTGCTCCAGCTCTCCGATTACTATAAAACCAAAAGTGCACAAATCGAGTCTAGAGCCAAGAAGAGATCAAATTATAAATCTCATTAGGACACAATGTCAAAATACACTTGTTGAACACCATAAAGTTCACAAGCTGTAACAAAGAGTCCTACGCATTATCCTTGAGATCTTGCCAGAACATCTGAGTGATACTTAAGTATTCACAGTGAAGATGGAAATCCTGCTTGAGCCAACGTCAAACAAGCTCTTGGTAGGTGACTTGCAAGATTCTATATGAATCAAGCTTGTGATAACTGGATATCAATTTTGGTCCAGTAAATGAATTGACGACTTAATCAGAAAGATAGTAACTATCTGATTCACTCTTACTGTGTTGTCTGCTTTGAGACGTTCCGGTAATGAGAACTAGCAAGCATGGTGAATCTAATACATCTGTGTTAGAAGATCCTACGCTTTGTAGTTAGGAAACCATGTCAGGAATTCTTTTGAATCTAACCTGATCAACATGTATAGTATTGTATACTATAAAACCTGAGAAACCGAGTGTAATGCAACCGAAGTCAAGATGAATGGACAAAGCATATTTCATCTTTATTGCTAACTGTCTTATATTCAGGAAAAGACGATGGTGTGTGAAGCTCATTCCAACATATCGAATTCAAAAACCCACATGCTCACTACTCAAGCTGTCAAAGTCAATCATTTAACGTCAAGATAGTTGATTCTAATCTTCCCCACCAATCAAAGAGCCTCAAATCAAATAAAGGAATCAATCAATTGGGTAGATTGTTAGACTTATAATCATATGTCAAACCATAATGTAAACAATATGAGCATGTTGGTCAAAAGCACAAGTTGATCAAGGGAAGATCCAAATAAGATGATTCAAGACAGAGATGATGCAAGATAACGATCTAAGAATTCAAAGTACAAAAGATGAAGGCTTAAAAATAAGATCACAAAGCCTGGAAGAACAAACCATTAACAAACATGACAAGACCATAACCAAGCAAAGCGTAAACGTCAATCTTCATATCTTCGAGTCATCGTGGTTCAGAAGGAGTTTGAAGAAAAACCTCACATTGGGGAGATTAATGTAGCCTTAAATAATTAAGTAAACAAGAATGGTTATCGGTCATAGAAAGTCAAAACTAGGTCTTGAATTGAAATAGCATAGTCGGTTCAATGGGCTTGGATTGTAATCTAATATTGTCCGTGTTTTGGGCTCAAAGCCCAAGTTAAACCAAGCCCGGCCCGTTTAGAAAGCCCAAGTGCCAAGCTAGCAAGGCTTGGGTATAATAACCCCTTTCACCACACTGGTGAAATGGGTGTTGGATACTTTGTCATCTCTTGTAACTCACCAACTCCCTACAATCTAATTTTTCTTTCCTTATTTGCTCTCTCTAAGATTCTATCTTATTTTCTAGCATTTGGCAGAAGATTAAGTGTTGAAATGGGGAAAAAAATTTTTTTTTTAAAAAAATAATTGGGATAACAATTAAGCAAAAATGCAAGTTAATGCTTAATAAATGGAATGAGAACTTACACCAGCCTTTTCACAAACAAGGCTTATTAAAATGCTCTTAGAGCTAATCAACAAGCTCAATCTATCATAGATAAGATAGTGAGGTCCTGGAAACCCTTCCATTTCTGGTTTCCCTTCCAAAATTAAGCTGAGGTAAATTTAAGGGTGGAATTGAGTGACAATAAGCTTATTTAAGCTTTAAGAGCTTAAATGAGTATCTGACTATCTTGGAGTAGAGTTTATAAGAGCTTAAAGAACTATTTAACCAATACACTTTCATTGCATATTAAGGTAAAAACATTAAAACACAAGATAAAAAGTAAGACTGCAAATTTTATTAATGATAACGAGTTACAAAGCTTTAACAAGATATAACAAAAGTTTAGAATGACAAAAGCTAAAAGTTACTACAATAAGCTAAAAGCACCTAAAATTTACAACTACTCCTACATGAAATCTGTGAGTGGGTGAGGGATTCCTATTATAGGGCAATGAGTGAAGGTTCTAGGCCTGGACGCTCCATTGCAGCTCTAAATCTTGGCCCTTATTTTCTTCTAATTATTGGGTATGTCAAAATTATAGCCTTTGGATCAAAATGGAGCACACAGATTTCCAGCGTGGCAATCCCACTTCTTTGGATCCGTGTGCTTCTTTTTCATTGATTTTAGTATAAATTTCCAATTAAGTTGTGTTTCTTTAAAGTCCACGTGCTATCCCATGTGTCAGAGGTGTCCAATCAAAACCTTGAGTGAAGATTTGCTATGCTGAGGCTGGGAATTGTACTTTGGAATCTAATGAATCCCACGTTGATGATGAGAAAGAGTGTATTTATTCGTTTAATGAGGCAGGGTAATATTGGGAAGAAAGGTGAATAGTAATTCCCATATTCACGCTTTTTTTCTTCTATTAATAACTTTGTTTGACCCGGCTTAATAAGAGGGTTGACTTGGGTTTATAAAGGGTTTTGGGCCACAGGTTTCGGTGTTGGGCTCGGGTAAAGATTAAGGGATTTGGGTGTTAATAAACACTTAACTAGCGTTAGTTACTTAATAATAAAGGACTAACGGTGTTATTCATTTAGGGACCTAAGGTGAAAATGATTTAACATTAAGGGACCTTTTGGTATTTTTAAGGTTTTGTCATCTTGTGGGTTGACCATTGTTGACCATGTTGACTTTTGTTAACCAAAGTTGACCATAATTGATACCTTCCCGTCTCTTGTGTACTCTTTCCGTTCCCGTGTCCGTTTTTGTCCGGTTTTGGCTCTTTTCTTATGATATTTGCAATATCCGTACCTACACATTCACAAAAGACAAAATACACATATACAAGCATAATTATGCACATTTTCATCTTTTTAAGGTCATTTTTGATATAAAATGGATAAGTGATTTCTCACATATCAGGTGGTTTTATATCATTCGTTCTCATTCGGTTTCAACTTCTTTCTCTTTTTCATATTATTAGTGTAGTTTAATCTAGCTTTAAATGTTTATGCTTGCTTCTTTGTTGATTAATATGCTTAGTTAGTAGTTTAATCATATGCTTGTTAAGTAAGTCGGTGAATAGTGAATGAAGTATGGAATTTAATAAGTAACTAGTGATTAATAATTTGCAAAAGATATTTAGTTTAATGTTTTACTTAGTCGAACGGGAAAAATCCGTAAGACTAAGTAGGCATCAAACTAGTAATTAATATCTCGATAAAAAGTTGTTTCCAATATTAAGCCGACGTTTTGAGGAAACGATTATTTAGACGGATATTAATTCGTCATTAAGATCTAAACCTTCACAATTAAGAATCTATTCACTTTTATTTGACAAGCATATTTATCTTTATAGATTTTTTATCTTATTAGCTTGCTTGTTAATTAGTGTAATCTAGTTTATCGCTATCTCTAGTTTTAATTAAAAACCAAAAATTAAAATACATTCAAGCATCAAACAAAACGCTGTCGTGAATTTCAAATTCATCTCTCGTTGGGACACGACATCCGGAAGATTGAATATTGTTTGTCCTCAAGCAATTTTCATATCCGACGGGAAATACTTAAATATATTACTCGACTAGTCATTTACGAAGAATAATGGGTCATGATCCTTAGTGGTTTATTTGTGTAGCGCAGGCACGGATACGCCATATCTTCTTTGTTGGATACGGCGTATTAAGGTAAACCGAGTTGGTTCTTCTTTGTCGACCAAAGTTTTATATATGGCGTATCATTGATGTGGATACGGCATATTCTTCAAAGTCCCGCAATGGTCTTTTATTTCGTCAAAAGTCTTGGATATGTCGTATAGGTCTAGAATAATACGGCGTATTTGCTGTCAGATTAGTATACTTTCTTGAACTCTTCGTTTATGCTCCAAAATACGTGCCTTTTATATAAACTTCACCAATTACTCCATAATTACGGTAAATAACAACTTTAAGTAATTAAGTACCAATTCATGCAATAATCATATAAAATGGGTATTTTATTCGGGATAAATGATGCTATAAAATAGACGTTATTTGATGTCATCAAATATTCCCCCCACCTGAATCCTACTTGTCCTCAAGTAGACTTTAGAAAATTTTTGAAAATGTATCCCAACTGTAGTTAAGGATTTTTCCGTTTGAGCATTGTTTTGTTCTAATCACCTGTACATAACCAAGCTCCTCACAAAATATGGAAATGAAAACACTCAGATCACTAAACTAATCTAGGGTGCAACATTTAATTGGTACGCTCATTTGCTTGGCCGTGATTAGTTTTCTATCATAAGATTGGAAAGGATACACATCTCCACCACTAGAGCTAAGGAGGAACAAGTCAAAAGATAAATTGGGTTAAAGGCTTAGGGTTGATCATTCAAACAATCTTTCACCAACAGTACCATACCAACAAGGCAGCTAAATCATACATACATGGCCGTAATGACGGAATAGACATGTATGATTCGATCACACCCTCATCCGTATTTAACCATCGGTTAGGATGAAGATTGATATAGGGTATGGAACTTCTAATTTTCACCAAAAGTCGTAAACCAACAAGGCAATTGAGTCACGTATGCATGGCCGTAACGACGTAATTGACATGCATGGCTTATACACATCCTGGTTTGAGTAAAACCTAAGGTTAGTCAGTAGGAAAGGGAAGTAAATGGTTGTTAAATAAAATTTCACAAAACAAATAGATTAAGCCAACAAATAAGGTATAGTTGCTAGTAACTTTACCCGACCGTTCCATGATAAAGACTCAGAAATATAGACAAACCTCTCGATCATAGGATGACGGAGACGACCTAAGTTGGCGTTCCCATAACGGTCAACATCCCATACATCCCAAATTTTACATACTTTACAAGATAAGTGGTGATATCGGCCACTTTTTACCAAACTTTACATCGTTGATTTTTTGTACGTATCAACGAATAATCTATTCTTCCAAGTAATTTCATCGGTATAAGTTCAATGAACCAACTATCTTCCTTCATTCTCTTTTTGCAGCTTTTTCATTTTTATTTTTTTTATTTTTTTTAATTTTTTTTCAAACAATACATCATAAATCTCGGTGTAATTTCACCGTCTTCACCATCATAATTCATCTGAATATTTTTTCCTTATAACACTTCTTCTTCGGAAACAAAACATAATCGCGAAAGTAGCAAAATTTACGAGCTACATATTTTTCCATTGCATTGTGCAATTTCCCGACCATTACAGAGATAGAAAAGTTTCACTTTGACGCAGGAAATACAAAACTTTACACGAAAGCAACTAGCAACTTTGAAAAATAGGCTTAATCTACAAGGAAGGCTAAGGTGTAAAGGTGTAATGATACATATGATTTTTGTGTGAAAAAGACAAGAATGGCTCAACAGGTTATTCTAGGATATCTTACTCTAAAAGTGAAAGTAAACAAAGGGTTAGACGGGGGTTAACTAACCAGTGTAGTTAGTTAATTTTACAACATTTAGGATTTTTGGTTTAATCCTAGAAATTTACCAGTTAAACTTGTTACTCCATCTAAATCTATAGTACTCATCATTGTGGTCTCGAGTGATATACCAAGCCAAGTTCTAAAGTCCACTACATCACCGGCACACTCATATTTTGTGGAATTTTTAGTAAACATTTGGAAACAGAATAGGATAAATTCTCACAATATGCATCAAAGGTTATAGTGTGCTAGGTAATGTAACTAGTGTTTTTTACAAAAGTCATGCTAATTTTTTTTTAATTTGGCCTATTTTTAAGCACGTAGCATGTTATTTTGTAAAAAGAAGGACAAGTACGTTCTAATTCTCCATCCCCCCACTTAAATTATACAACGCTCTCGTTGTATAAATAAAACAATTAAATAATATGGGAAATAGAATTAGAACAAGGAACTCCCTGATGTTTTGCTCGGGATAATTCTCCAAGTTAAGTTCTTGAGCAAAAAGTGTGTTGAACAACCGTCTTGAGATTTCAAGACTCTAACACTTAGAGATTTCCAGATAAATGCTCCACCAACGTTGTTGTTTCGTTCAATTAGGTCTTTTTTAAGCATAAGAAGAACAATGCATACTCATCCTCTGTGTTAATTTCGTTTGGTTAGACTTGAATGAATGAACCTAAACTGTACAGGAAAGTCGATACTCCGTATCCATACCCAGATACGTCTTATTGATACATGTATACGCTGTATTTATTTAATGAATACGTCGTATAGACTGTGCTAAAAAATAAAGACTGGATAACGTCTAGAAGGTCAATACGCCGTATCTATGGGGTTTGGATACGCCGTATAGATAGTTTGGAAAGACAGACTCGATAAGAAATTACATTCCGGGTTGTCTTCCGGCAAGCACTTTTGTTTACAGAAAAGTCTTTAAGTTAGAATTGCCCCAATTTAATCCCATCCTTATAAAACAACTTGGGGTCGAACGGGACGCCAAATGGCACATATAAATTTTTTAGAACAAAGATTAATGGCATCCCTTTAAAACATTTACTAATCATGATTTTAATTATTAAAACAAAATCTTTTGTAGAGAAATATTTACCCGATGCGTCATGATTTGTTTCAATGTTTTCATCAAACTCAATAGGAGTGGTGTCATTGCTTGTGCATATAATACTGTCCATTGGTTGGATATCAATGTTTTCCGAACACGATTCAGTATTGATTTCAACATGTTCATTTACCAGTTCTGGTTTTAAATCATTGGTAGAAATTAATTTATAAGAAGACGAATCCTTGTTTTTTTTTTTTTTTTTTTTTTTTTTTGTTTTATTTTTTTTTTTTTTTTTTTTTTTTTTTTTTTTTTTTTTTTTTTTTTTTTGTTTATTTTTTTTTATTTTTTTTTTTTTTGTTTTTTTTATTTTTTTTTATTTTTTTTTTTTTTTTTTTTTTTTTATTTTTTTTTTTTTGTTATATATAAAAGTATAATCCTCGTCCTCGAAATCGGAAAATGATATGTGAAAATCAATGTCAGATTTAATTGCATTGTAAATACTTACAGTGGGTTCAGAAGAAACATTTTGATTTATGTTGATGCATCATTGTAGACGATAGCTGGGAAATCTGTCTCAAAATCAGTGAAAGAATCAAGATCATCACAATATTCCTTATTGTACATAGCAGTTTCCTAATTAAACGTCTGATCACGCCCTCGAGCTTTATCAGCCATAAGCTGGATTTACTCTTCCATCATGATGTTGGGGTCGTCCATTACCTGTAATGAATTTGCTAAGAAGAAAAAAGGTTAAATGGACTAATACGCCGTATTCAGTAATCTGAATACGCCGTATTGATGATAGAGTCGAATACGCTGTATTGGTTTAGAAAAATTTTATACGCCGTATCCAAGGAGATGAATATGCCGTATTAAGTATTCGACATAGAATGTTACAGCAGGCTGTAACAATGCACACAAACACACAATATGCAAAATATACAATGCAGGAAATTAAACATACAAACAAGCACATAAATATGCAATTTAATCTAAACTAAATCTAAACTAAAACACTAATAAACAAGAATTAAACAACTTCACTCATCAACAACAGCGTCAAAAACTTGATGTGCCATTGTGAGTAGGTATTTTATGTATTAAGTTTTACTATTTATTTTATGCCGACTATACCTAAAACAACACTTTAATGGGTAGTGTTCCCGGTCAAGATGTAGCTTCGTTGGTAAGTAGGGTATCGATCACTAATAGCGAGAATGTTAATACTTAATTTTATCAGTTTTAGTAAGTATTTTAGTTATCTAATTTATGCAAGTCCTAAGCTAATGATAAGGGGGGTTCAGCCTGAGAGACTGGCACAAGTTTAGGTATCTAAGCTAAGGTTTTGATGACAAGTAAAGCAATAAACACACACAAGAAGATTAACAAACGATAGAGAAGCGGTCAAATACTAATATAAGGAACGAGCCAAATAATAGAAAACTGTATTAACCATGTTAAATCTGATTAAATGCTGGTTTGATTAATTAGTGCAATGGCTGCTTATCTCGAGGCGGCATATCATTCTTAAGACTTAGGCGGTACTTCTTCCTAAGACCTAGACACGAACAATCCTGTCACGATTAACGCATCCGCATAAAGCATCCTATAGTTTAATTATAATCTACCATAGGGAATTAAAGCAGTGGTGATCCTGTTAATACCCTAGCCCATCGGGACTTTACCCACTTATTGCTTGATGTTGTTTTATACACCGGTAGTCCACCACCAAAATCAATACCAATTAATAAATGAACAATACTGGTTGAACAATTATCGGGTCACCTGCCGGTCAACTAAGCTCATAATCAAAGAGTAATGATAAGGTGTCATTTGTGATCCTATTGGTCCGGGCATATAGAACACAACATGGAGAGCCATCCTGGCATCTAGGTTACTGGTTAGGTCTCCCTAGACCCAGTTGAATGATAGGTCGCATGTACAAGCACATAAACAAGTATAAGGCGATAAACATAATTAAACAACAACGATAAATTAAGCAAAGCCGGATTAAAACAAACCAAACATTATAATCTTCATTAACATGGCTAATACCCGAGGGTATTAGCCCACAATCATTGTCATTATTACAAACGTGATCAAACAATTAAAAATCGAATGATTAAGAAAGTAAGAATTACACGATGTCTTCTATGGAATTAGGAGTAGTGCTCGACCTTGGCTGCTCTTCTTGGCTTGAGAAATTCGACTTTAGTTGTATACTATACAGAGAATGTGATATTGCACACTAAAACTCGTTTTTGAGTCTTGTATTTATAGTGTCTGAAATACGCCTGGATACGCCGTATGGGGATAAGTGGATACGGCGTATAGGGGTTAATTTCCTTGGAGTCCGCGATAAGATCAAATCAATTAAGATAATTACCATCAATCATATTAAATGCGTATCTTTGACTGATGAACAGCTGTGCATACGGCGTATTGGTTATAGTGGATACGCCGGATCGGGAATTGATCATTACGCGTTTCTTGTGCTGAGTTGGCGCTGATACGCCATATCTTTATTGCTAGATACGGCGTATAGGTGCAGAAAATAGTATTCTTCAAATGTCTTTGTTTAAGCTCTAGAATTGCGCCTTTTTGCTTCTTCTTCACAAGTGACTCCATAATTACTGCAATAATAAACTTTAAGCAATTAAGTACCAACATCTTGCAATAATTATATAAAAGTGGGTAAAATACGTGGGATAAATGATAGTAAAGTATGACGTTATTTGATGATATCATTTACCTTGGTTGGATTATTACTCTTGTATTGATTATGACGTTGAGGGCTAATACCCATGGGTATTAGCCATTATTATGAAGATTTGAATGTTTGGTTTGTTTATCTCAAATGCTTAATTTATCGTTGATTTCTTGTTTATGTTTATATATTTATACTTGTTTACGTGCTTTTGTATGCGACCTATCATTCAACTGGATCTAGTGATACGGACCAAGTTAGCTAGATGACCAATAGGATCACAAATAATGACCTATCTTCACCTTTAGATTAGTGAGCTTAGTTGGACCGACAGGTGACCCTTGGGATCAACGAGTACGTTCTTAATCAATTGGTAAAGTCTTGGCCATTGGACTACTAGTATATAAATTGCCATTAAGCAGTAAGTGGGTAAAGTATCCATGAGCTAGGGTTTAACAAGATCACCATTGCTTTAATCCCTAAGATAGATTATAATCAGCAAATAGGATGCTTTATGCGGATACGTTTAATTGTGATAGAATTCTACGTGTCTAGGTCTTAGGAAGAAGTAACGCCTAAGTCTTAAGAATGATATGTCGTCTCGAGATAAGTATTCATTGCACTAAATAAACAAACCAACATTCTAATTGGATTAATCTTGGTTAATACAATTTTCTTATATTTGGCTAGACCGCTCTTCTAATCCCTACTAGTATATAAATTGCCATTAAGCAGTAAGTGGGTAAAGTCTCCATGAGCTAGGGTTTAACAAGATCACCATTGCTTTAATCCCTAAGATAGATTATAATCAGCAAATATGATGCTTTATGCGGATGCGTTTAATTGTGACAGAATTCTACGTGTCTAGGTCTTAGGAAGAAGTAACGCCAAAGTCTTAAGAATGATATGCCACCTCGAGATAAGTATTCATTGCACTAAATAAACAAACCAACATTCTAATTGGATTAATCATGGTTAATACAATTTTCTTATATTTGGCTAGACCGATCTTCTATCTTTTGATTGTCTGCTTGCGTGTGTTATTATGTCTTAAGTAGATCTAAGTCACCACAAACCTTTGCCAGTCTCTCAGGCTGAACCACCCCCCCCCTTCATCCGTTAGAATTAGGATTAACATACGTTTAACATAGAATAGAATTAACATAGTTTAAATTAACTTAGTTTAGTTAACCAAAATATTAATAAAATAAAAGATTAGTTCTCGCTCTTAGTGATCGACACCCTACTTACCACGAAACTCCGTCTGACCGGGTACACTGCCCGTTAACGTGTTGTTTTAGGTAAAGTCGGCAAAATATAAAATCCTATCTTGCTGGAAAAGAAATCGATGAAGTTGGTGAAGTATCGATCATCTGGAATCCTATGTGTGTTGTAGTCATGTTGGAATCTAGACACATTTACAACATACATTCTTGCTCATAAACTCAACTTGGAGAATCTATCGAGCAAAACATCAGGGGAGTTTCTCGTTCTAATTCTTTTAATTTCCCCTTATCAATGGCCGTCACTTTGGCTCTTCATTTTACTGATAGAGCACGAAGAAACTTTCTCACGCGATTCTTGCTAGAGTAGTCCAAATCTAGAGATTTAAGACTAGTTATAATAACATTGAATCGTGTGAAACCACTATCAATAATTTCTTCATTAGAGATTGAGAACTTTTTGTATTCTTGAGTGAGAAGATCTTGTAATTCTTGAGTTTTGAATTTCCTTAGTGGGTGATGATGAGTGTATGCCAAAGTCTCCCTTGGGTTGATTAAACACATAAAAAGCCTTTTAATACTCATTACGCGGGGTTAGAAGCGTACTTTTGTAAAAGTCATCTTGGCTTGGAATCATTGTTCTTGCCAAGTTTCTTTTTTTGATCTTTTATAAGAAGCTCATACGGTGTCTTTTTCATCATCTTGGTTTCAGAGTCTTCATTTTCGAAGTAGAAATCGCCCTTTCGAATAACTTGTCATAAGTCAATGTCTTTGGACTTAATGTAAGTCTTAAAGTGGGCTTTCCAAAAGCAAAACCCTTAGGATTTTAGCAAAGGTGGTATTTGCATATAGCACCCCTTGACATAGTTCTCTTGAGCCATGGATCTGTACTCAACTTTTTCAAAAATCAGAGTTAGGATTTCGAATTTTTGAAAAAGATGTTTATAACTTAAAACGACTTCTCAGGAAGGCTTTAACACTTGAAAACTTAAGTAACCTACTATGATACCAATTGTAGAACCATAGAGGGGGGGTGAATACAGTTTTATTGACTTTTTTAAAGTATATAAAACTTCAAGTCTCAAAGAAACCGAGTGGTGTGATGATCTACTTAGCAAAGAAACAATAAGTAGATGGAGATAAATGGAGAGAGAGAGAGAGAGAGAGTACCAACGATATATATTGGTTCGGGAAAGGGGGTTTAGTCCTTCTGTATTTCCAGTTGTGAATCCACGACACCTATACTTTTTTTAGTATAATCTTTATGGTGGACTATAAACCGTATTACAATTAACTCCACCAATATACACAAAGATCGACGCTCACAAAAAAGAGTTACTACCTATAGTATTTCGCCCTCGGAATCCACGCCT
>BQNB010024230.1:0-53170 GCA_026074375.1 Tanacetum coccineum
CATGATTAGTGGTCGTTCTTTATTGCTTTGTGATTGGATTGTTATGACGTCACGCCCTCGGACACGTATTCCATCCAGGCCCCGTTTGGGGGTGTGACAGACGAAACTGCTTGAAATTTTCTGACTCATGGTCTTCCAATAATTTCGTTGTACGGAGATGGTGACCTTGCAACCACGAAATTCATCCAAGCCGAAGCGGAGTGTTCTTCGTCTCCAATCCTTACTAGTAGTTGTATTTTCCCTATTGGCCATATTATCTCACCACTAAATCCAATCAAAAGGGTTTTTGATTTCTAGGCGGAGTCGGTTGAAACAGTGTTCATACAGTATTTCTGAGGCTGATCCGCCATCTACGTACATGCGATGTATGCAATGGCCTCCTATTTCTGCCTCGATGATCATTGGACCTTCTGTTCCTTCATCTTCATCTAGAGGTGGGAAAAGGATTTCTGTGTTAGGAGAAAAACTTTGTGTTATCTTTTGCCTAGCCACTCTTTCCTAAAGTTGGATCATTAGGATGGATACTGCTTTGTCCTTCCCGGAGGTTTCTCCTTTCTTTGCCGCCTTGGGCTGTTCCTTTCTATTGTTTTGTTTGAGCTCCTTTATTAAGTGTGACAGCTTTCCTGCCTTGAGCATTTCTTCTATTTGTTTCTTTAGGTGCATACACTCATCCGTGTTATGCCCCACTTCACCATGGAACTCACAAAATTTGGTGTGATTCTGCTTCTCGACCGGGGTCGTCATTGGTGGCGAAGCTTTGAATTTCCCTTTTTCTAAAGCGAAAATTTCTTTGGGTGTTTTTGTGAGGAGCGTGAATCGATCTTGCTTCCTTTTCGGCCTCTGCTGGTTCCGGAATCCTCCTTTCTTGAAATTTTGATTCTGGTTACCCTCTTGCTGTTTCCATTGTGGAAACGATTTCTTTCGCTCGTGATTCTAGACTGCCACTTCCCCCCTAAGGAAGGATGTGATCACTCTCATCATTTCATCAACTGTTTTTGGGATTTTATCATGACTTCGTTTGATGAGTTCAGGGTTTGTGATTCCATGCACGAATCCAGAGATCCGCATGCGCTCCAGTGCTCCTATAACATCCTTGCTTTCTAGTTTATACCTTCTCACAAAATCTTCTGTGGATTCTCCACCCCGCTGCTTGATGTTATGGAGCTCTATGGGATCTTTGATGCATTTCTTCTATTGAAGATAGTTTTCTAGGAATGCTTTCTTCAGATCATCATAGCTGTCTATTGATTCAGTCGGAAGGTCATCGAACCTTACCCTCGCGTTTCCCGTTAGCGTAGAGTTGAACATGTGACACCAGGTCGGCATAGCCCATCGTTCTATTTTTGCAGCTGCCTGAAAGATTTTTAAGTGATCCTTCGGATCTTCACTCCCGTCATATGTCTTAATATGGCTAGGCATTCTTGTCTTTGGGAAGTCAAAGTAGCGGATTCTGGGTGTAAAAGGATCTATTTCTTTACATACCCATGGCTGGAATAAGTCATCCTCCTCCCTACTTGATTTCTTCTTCTTTGATCTTCATTTCCAATGCCCGCCTCCGCCGTCTTCACTTTCTGATAGTGCTTCTGTATATCTCGAATAGGAGCGTTGGTTGTGGTTGTTTGAGCGTGTGGACACCTTCCTTCCTCTGCTTCCTAACCTTTTGATCACGTCCCCTTCTTTCTCTCTCGAGTTTTGATTTGGTCATCTTGACCGGCCGCATCTTATTCTTGAAAACACACTAGGGCTAGGTCTTGGGCTGTGAGAGCGCCTAGATCTGTGCCTCTTTTCGTGTTCCTTGGTACTCATCGTCCTTGACTCGGAATATCGTGATGTCCCGGAGCATCCTTCGAAGTTAAGTCGGGCTTTCACTTCTTTCAGTTTTTCATTTCTTTCTTTCTCTTTGTTAAACTTCTCGGCTATGATTGGCAGCAATTGGTTGTAAGTCTTGTTACAATACTCCCGGAGGGCTGCGTCGGATGCGGGCCTGCCTCGATCTTGTGGAGTTCGCTCTTTTCCTCTCCCTATCGTATTCTACACGGCAGACATTGGCTGGCTAGGAGCGGTTTGTTCATGATTGCTCATGGTGAGTATTTTTGTATAACGCAGTTGTATCCTGGTCCCACGGATGGCGCCAACTTGTTAGTACAAAAAGTGTTACAGGTTGAGAAGAGTGGATCTGGGGTTATTATTGGGTCGGGCCAATGAATAGGATCTTGTACTAAGTCAAGTGATGAAGTGATTTCCTGCACAATCAAAGGTAAACCGTTAGTCTTATCGTGGGAACGGACCCCACGATTCGACTCCGGCGTGAGAGTAAGTATTCATGTTTGTTAGAGAATGTCAGAGTATGTGTGTGTAAATATTAGGTTTTCTTAGTATTTCGCTTGGGCCTATTGGTGGGCCAAAGTGGGACCCTTGTCAAGCAAGAGTCCGCTTGTAATCGTGACTTGCAGATATAGGTTTGCCTAGCGGACTTCCGCTGACCTGCGGAAATGTCCTCTTGAAACCCCTCGTTCGTCTTGCTGCTTTCGGACTTTAGCTAGTTTGGGTTGGGCTTAGTTTTGGTCCATTGTGCTTTTCGATTGTCTTATTGGGCCTGGGCCCATGTACGGCTTATGTATTCCAGGCCCAAAGGTCTGCTATACGTGTTATGCGTCATCAACGCACAAACACACACACATCTTGTTTACACACTAAAACACACGCACTTTAGACACAAACACCATTCACACACTAAATACATACACCGAACACAAATACAACACAAATATAAACACAAACCCAGAAAAGAAAAGAATAAAACGGGCTTTCACGTACTCCAAGGGTTTGGCTTGGGGTTTGCGCCGATACCCCCCACCCCCCCCCCACCACCCCCTGGTGTGGTAACACCACTTTGGGTGGCCCCGTTGTTGGCCCACATGGGACTAATTTAGACTGTGGTTTGAGCCCCACCACACCCAGTCTTATCTTTTCTTTGAGATGTTATGTGACTAGAAGTAACATATAAAATAATTTATCCAGCTACTCATTAACACATATAGACAAATACAATACATCACATGAGAAGAAATTCAGTAAGAAGAGAAAATAAAATGAAAATGGTGAGAAGTATTACTACCCACATATTTTAAATAAGAAAAAGAAATTTAAAGTAGATATATCTACTTTTGTAAGTGTATCTAAAATGTGCGATTTTGATTTCTCTTCATTCTTCTTATTTTATTTTTATTTCTCACTTGATATAACTCCACCGCATATGACTAGATGAAAAAAAACGCGCTTACCAAGCTCTCAAATAAAAGTCTACTTGTACTCTTTTTGTTATTTTGGACATTGATATATAGTTATTATATACATATACTAAAGGGCGGTTGAAACGTTTCAGCTGGTCATTTAGTACCTTTTTGTTGGGCTCCCACTTTGGGCCAGTTTATTGGGCTCCCACATTGGGCCGACCCAATTGGTGTTTTTTTTAATTGTTGGCACAAAATAAAGGGAAAAAAAGAATATTACAAAAGTATCGATTTATTCAGATAAAAAAAACTCATATAGCAAAAAAACCATAAGCCAAAATAGGTGACACGTATTTACCCAAATCCCATAAAATTATATTAAAAAAAACTCATACAGCAAAAAAAAAAAAACAAACATTTAAACATGAGGTCAACACATAAGCCCATATAAAAAAACAACATACTATTAAACATGAGACCGAAAAAATAAGTTCGCACTAAAAAAAATAAAAGAAAAAAGGAAATAAAATTTTAACACCCCGCAACAACGCGCAGGACATAAATGATACCGAAAAATCATTCTTGACATAAATGATACCGAAAAATCATTCTTGACATAAATAATATTTCTCGGAGTAATGTGTTTACCGTTTACGTCTGGTCGTTCTCTCAATTATAATTTTCATAATCAAATAGTAATTAAGTTTGAAATTTATTTTAATTTAGTCATTTAATTTTTAATTTTATTATAAAACTACTTATAAAATAGTGCTCCATTTTTGTGTAATTTGTATGTTATAGTGATTTGAATTATAATACTTTTCAAACTTAATTATTATTTTGTGATTATCATTTATGTTTAATCGTGTATTAATTGGTTGTTTATAAAGTTGGTTAAAAGTGATTATAGGGTGAATGATTAAAATGAATATACGATATGTTAATACATATATAGAAACGCAAGGTTCCTCGGTATACGCTTTAAAGGCAGCCATCGGTAACACCAACTGCCGGGCTTGGCTGCAGCCATAGCTAAAGTCAGGTTTCCGCGCCAAATAACGACCTTAGTACTCGTTTGCGACAATAAAATTTCTAGCCCTAACCCAACTCTTACATGCAACATCTTATAAGTATTGATCAGTATTCGACCCAGAAAAAAGATGGACGACACACTATCCACATCTGTACCATGTATCTTTTTTCGAAACGGAATACTAAACATCGTAATTGTTCTACACCGATACTTCAAAAAAAAGATGCATAGTACATATACGGAGCATATGACGTATGTGTACAAAAAAACTGGTACATGTAATTTTAGTGCTATGGCAAGAGCAACAACGTATGAGAACCTAAGTTAAACCTCAACTATAAACATACCCATACACGAAGCAACAATAATTCTAGATGATTCAGATATCCCAATGAGTTGGCAGATGACTATATCACAAAAAAGTATATGTATATATCGACACACGTAAGGCTCATTTATGCAAATGTAAAAGTAAAACCGAATACCGGCCATGGCTGCAGCCTCAATCTTGGAGAGGCTGCCCCGCCAATATACTGGTGTTGAGGTATTATGCACGTGAAACATGTACACGCAGATGATTAACATCATCGCCAAATAGACAGGAATACAAACATGAAGCTCAAGTTTGCAAGTGTAAAAGCCAAAACCAAATACCAACCATGGCTACATCCCAACTCTGGGTGAGGCTGCCTCGCCAAGATATTGGTCCATGAAACATGCAAACGCACACACTTATCGTCATTGACTTAAGAAGTAAACAACCAATAAACTCTTTTCTTTTTTATATACTCATCTACTAACTCGTCCATAATAATATAGAAATATCATTAGTCTCCAAATATAGAGTCATAACAAAATACTGATTTTGTCTACAACCATAAAACCAAATCAACCATAAGGTGACTATACAAAAGCCACAAAACGTACCTTAAAGCAACAAAAACATTTATATTATATCTAACCAAAAATCCAACGCTTTTAATATGGGTGCTACTACTGGTACCTTTGGCGCACCAAAAAGTACAAAAAGGTACAAAGATTCCTTTTGTACCCTCTTTTTTACAGTGCAACACAGTTTTTTTATCAGTTTTTGTTTCGTAATTTTTGACAGTTTCATACTTTTGACCTATTAAACTTTATATTTTTCGTTCCGTATTTTCCGTGTCACAGTTTTATAACATATACAAAATTATAAAAATAAAAAATACTACGTAAAAAAATAAAATAAAAAACGCCAAAAAAACAAAAGGGTACAAACGGTGTTTTAGGGGGTACATGTAATATAAGCCTTTTAATATACTACAAAGCGTTGACTGTAAACACAATGAATAAGTCCTAATGACTTTTTGCATTTAATGCATTTATTGCAAAACACAATGAATGAGTATAGCTTTTACAAATGACTTGTTGTTTAACAAGTCATTGTATAAAGCTATGTAAAAAGCTTTTAGTGCAATGGGAAAAAACCCCTCAAAAAGCTTTTTGTAATAGTGAAAAGTTATTCTTTATTTTACCCATTGAAGATGCTCTAAAAACACATAGATATCTTTAATAGAACATGGATCAAGCATATACATAAAACCCAAAACTAAAACCCTATATCTTCAGTAACCAAACACAACCTTGCGGCACCCAAAACCCTCAAAGCATGATCAAAAGAAACCCAGAAAGTTAAAGACCAAAACAAATCTAAAAATTTAAACCCTTTGATAGATTTATGTGCATGTGTGTGTACTCAAGAAGATTCGAGGATACACATGTGTGTATGTGTGTGAGGGTACACGTGTATCTAAGTGTGTGTGACACACAACAACCTTGTATTAAAAAAAGAAATGGGCCAGATGTTTTATCCCAACCAAAAGCCCGAGACCGGAAAGGAATGAAATGTTGCCGTTTCGAAAGCCAATTGATGTATCTTATACCTTTAATTCTCTACACTCATAAATATTGGTCATACATAATTATCAAAGGGTGCTTTAATAAGGTAATACATCTACTTTTACGTACTCTCGCTTATACTTATGTCATTGATCTTGAATGTTACAACATCATAATGATTTTTTTTGGGTGCAAAAGTTGAATCTTATATTATTAAAAACAACAATCAATACAAAGGATTACAACTCAAGACAATCCTAAACAAACAACTACATACTACCTTAACCAAAACAACATAGGATATCTGATACTACCATTCAAAAATCTCTGACATAAGCTTCCATTAGGCTGCAAACCAGAGACATATGCTACCAATCCTACACTAGATAGCAGAAGACTTTGATTCACCTTAGATTGCACCAAACACCATTCTACCTTGACTACATTTCCATACTTATTAATCCTTAAAAACAACATTCTACCTTGACAACATCATAATGATGGAATTCATAATAATCACAACTATTTGATTTTGTTAATTGTGCCGGGTATTACTATTCGTACCCTTCCTGACTCATGAAAAAGTACCAAAAAGTAATATAACATTCTCTTTGTCTTTTTAGTTTACAGTACAACACAGTTTTTTTTTTATCATTTTTCGTTCTATACTTTTTGATAGTTTAATACTTTTGATTTGTCAAAATATATATTTTTTGTTCCGCACTTTTTGTTTCACAGTTTTTAATATAAAAAAATTATAAAAAATAAAACAAGTATAAAAAATTGTTAATGCAAATATTACGATATTTAATCTATTCATTCTCTTTGTGTTTTGGTGATGACAAACATGTAATTTGTAACACATAACGTAAAGTGCTCAAGTTACTCTTAATCACAAATCATCAATGCATTCATACGTCAACATCTTCTCCCTCATCGACGTCCAAATTTTTCTACAACAACAGATATAAGTGCACACCGAGTAAATCACTAAAGGATAAAAAAATGAACAAACAAACTATAACTTGTTTGGATAATCCAAAAACATAATTCTTTTGTCAGATTACATTCTTTACAAATGTAACAAAATGTATTTTAACAAAAATACATAGACAAAAATATATTTTGTAATTAAAAAAATCATTTATTCAAATATATATTTGCAATCATATTTTTTCCCTCAAGATTAGAAAAACCTGCCCGTAAACCAACATTTTCCCCCATTAAATAGAACAAATCATGAGCGTTCTTAATTAAGAGACGACCCCCTTATAGGTGGCGCCCCCTTATTGATCAGGGGGCCTACTTATGAGAGATAAGTGGGGTCGCAAAAAAATTGCCTGAAACATAATAGACATTCCCACATTGATTTTGGGCCTTTTTGCATAGTTTTTTTCTCAAATCAAAATCCTTCTTCTAAAAACTTTTCTTGATCACTTAACCATGTTTTAAGTTTTGTTTAAAATGTGATCCAATCTTTCTTCACAATACAATAGAAGAATTTCATCGTTATCATCAAATATGAAGTTATGTAGGTTTAGTTGATGACATTCGTGACATGTGTTACAGTTCACTAGACGAGTCAATGTCCGTTCAACTTGTGTAATAGGTAATCCGCTAATGGTTTAGTCCGAATATAAGTATGCTGTAGATTCAGTTAGTATTTAGTTCCTCAAATACATGAGTAAGTGGTAGATCGGTTCGAGCTAAGATTAGAACTCGATATTTAGCTTCTTATCGGAAAAGAATGTAAGCTACGTGGTTTATGTGTTTAGGCCTTAAAACACAATGTTTGTTATGTTGGGCCACAAAACATAACAGGTTTGGTTGTACCCAAAGAAGAACTTGACATCTAGCTTAGTGTCGGAAAATAATGTAAGCGACGTTGTTATCGTCCATGTCCTAGCCGTTGCTTCCGATGGATCAATGGGTTGTAAGGTTTTCTCCACCAAGAAGGGAGCTTGTTGACTAGTAAAGTAACTCTTGAGTTGGGTACTCGGGGAGTGAAGTAGGGCGAAGAGGAGCTTTGTAACCGAACCATTATAAACCACCATGTCCGGTTTTCACTTTCTTTTACCTTCACTTTACATCTTTATTTACCTTATTGCCTTACATTTATATTTGCATTATATCTATATGTGTGTGGATTGTTGCTTATATTGTTTGGATGATGATTGTGTCATGGATAGAAGGTAATATTGTGATTGTATTTATATTGCTATGACATGTTCTAGTGGATATAGGTGTATTATTCACACTTCTCATATTGCGTCTAACTTGATCGATAATTTGATACAAAACGATTTAAGTTTTTAAATGAAAATGTTTTCACCCCCTCCTCTACGGTTTTCACAATTGGTATTAGAGCCATTTCGCTCAAATTTTCAAAACAAGTGGTTTTAAAATTTGAGTACGATCCATGTATCAAATTACCCATGAAGGGGGGTTATATATTAAAAGTGTTTTGTTGCTTGACTTGTACAACTTTTGTTGTTAAATATACTTAGTATACTAGTTTGAAGTAAAAATAATGCTTAAAATAAGTGTTATATGTTTGGTATCAAGTTTAGTAAGTTTTACGCCTTTCTGCCAAGTCACTAAATGATTTTGTACAAAAAATGGCGAATTTGTGTATCAGGTGCCGACCCCCTGATCTCCCAAGGGCGCCCTCTTTATCTCCCAAGGGCAGCCCCCTTATCAATCATGGGACCTTCTGTCTGTTTCGGCAGATTTTTGTAAACTTGGAAAATTCATAAAAAAACAATCGTAAGTCCATAGAAGTCGTGCCACCCGCAATTTTTAAGGTAATTAAGTCTACCTTTATATAAAAAATACTTCCAAGTCTTGATTTCAAACCTAAGTCTGTCAGAATTACAAAATACTACTTAGGGTCCAAAACGTTGAGTTTTGTTTTGTTGCAAAACTTGTATTTTATCTTTTCCCTTCGAGTCGGGCATTTGTAGTCGGTGTATCTTTGAAAAATGATGCATTTACCTTTTCAAAAATATTAAACTTGGTTAATTTTTAAACGGGGATGAAACTAATTAGTTTTCAAACAAAATTGAGCTAAGTATACATTGTAGTATCTAATACACAAAACGGCTACAAGTACTTTTGTGTGTTATGCAAAATGATTATTTCTTGTGTGCGTGTCTTAATTTAGTTAGCTAAACTCTTATTAATTTTGTTAGTTAAACTCTTATGCGCTTGTTGCATTTCGTAGTTAAGCTATCTAGAAACATATGTGTAATATATGTATTGTAAGTTATTCGCTATTAGTATTCATGATAATGCACTAGTAAAACTCATGCTAGATTTCTTCTACTAAGTTGCGAAATTGTTTTTGCATTGCATATAGGCATAGATTACTCAATTTACAAATGTTACATAGACAACTTGTAAATCTTTTCAAGTATAGCAATATACTTAGAAATAAGAGTTCAATAACTTGTTAAGTATATTGGAAAATGTGTTAAAGCTCGTCACATATATATTTTCAACAACGCTTTTAAATTTTTTCATCAACTTACCTTGTTTGACCTTAGGTTGTTTAAACAAGAGAAAATAGATCATTTTAATACATTAGTATTTAAGTAAAATAAAATGTATTTTCGAACTTTGCGTGTGCTTGCATTGATCCAACATACACACACATAATTGTTTTTAACATATAGCATTTTTACAAGAGTTGTGTGCTGTATAATAATATTTATGAATTATCAAAAACTATGCACATTGTATATAACAATAAATAGTTGTTCGCACAAACAAAATATATGACAATCTTAAAGTAATAAGTTAACTTGTCATTATTCATTAACCTCATAGTCACGACTAGTCTTAGGTTTAATGGAACACACTACTAAAACCTTTATTTAATTTCTTTTAAATGATTGTCCGTGAGGGTCAAGAAAGATTTCGAGTATATATCGATTCATTATTTAAATTATGATTGATATCATTATCGAATCTTTGACAAGTTTTCGAGTATGGACATGAAATCGGATTCTTATTTGTCTAGCTACAAGATTATATCAAAATAAAACAAAAGATATAATCTTAAATATACATACTCAATCACACTAGATTGATATGAAAATAATGACATCCTTTTCAAGACAAAAAGAATATGCATCCGATCATAACTCACACTTGTGTTAATGATGTCATATTGAGTCTACTTGTCCAATGGTTGTGTTCCAAATACTAGACTAATATGTTTAATAGATGCATAAAATACACAATGAAATAGGATTGGCGACTTGGATATTTCATTCGAAATATTCAAGCAATTTACATTGTAATGCAATTGTTAAATGTGTCATTTCTAAAACACGAGCAAACAACCAACATATGTAAACTTTGATCATACGTCTTAAAAGCACAACTCAAAGCTCAAATTCACATTTGGCTAAATTCTCAAATAAGAATAATACTCTTATTCATTCACCTAGGATAATAGGATGCTTGGAAAACATTATGTCTAAAGAATTCATGCACTTATCGTGTTAAACGATTGATAAAAGATAATATATATCCTATGCATTTTATTTTCTTTGTAGCATGAATGGTTGTGTTACAAGATAATACACTACATATTGCTTGTAAAATATAAGCTATTAGAATTGAAAAATAACCTACCACGATATATGTCAATGCATAAACAAGTAGAATTCATTCATTCAAATACTTGTTTTATTAGGCTATATAGCATTCATAAGAATGATAATTTTATCATCTTAGAAAAGCATATTTGTTTAAAAAATACAATATGTCTCGTTTCAATCATATATTATTGAAGAATCACATTAAGGTAAATAACCTTGATGAGATTCATTTCACAAGTTATGCAAAAAAGCATTCTTAAAACACTCTCAATATAACGTAGTATTCATTGTCACAAATAAGCACATCTCTTGGATTTTAAAAATCCAATCACGTTAAAATCACATGTGACAACTACACATGAAAGATAACTAAATATAAGACATCCATTAAATCAAGCAATATGTCATCGAAACCAAACAACCTATAGATCTTGAACAAAAGATTAAAACATCTTGCTTACGCTTTTCTAAGCATTCAACACATCACTATTAGGATTATGTGTAAAATATATCATCTAGATCTACCATCATAAAGACATGGTTGTTTGAGTCACATTAGGCCAAGTATTAGTGAACCAAGCAAATTTCATCTTTGCAACACTTTAATAGGTAAATTTAGGAATTCAATATCTTTAAAAATAAGAATGACTAATAGAGAACCTATTGGACTAGAAATTCAATTTAACCTAACGGTTGAATTGCTTCCATGAGAGAAGTTGGGTTCGTAGAGTAACCCGTAAAAATGGTCGTGTTTAGCCTAAATTGAGCACCACTATTAATAGTCTCATATTCATTCTCTAACTTGATCAAATGGTTCTTCCTAAATGTGCCTAAAGTTAGTTTACATTGATGAAATTTGTCTTTCATTAGAATTTCTTATTAAACAAGTAGTAACTAGGATTTTATTGAACATTCTTAAATTTACTGCTTCTCACATATGTGTTCTGAAGTTTCAAGATGATAACTTGTTCTTATGTGATATGATTATATGCCTTCGTGATTATCTTGATGATCAATGATTATTTTCTTGGTTATTGAATGCGTGTTTATTATAAAGGTTTTTGTCTTTGTAAAGCATTTCTGATATAATATTTCTTAGTTTATCTAAATAGTACATGCTCTTAAATGTGAGATTTTAACATGTTTTACATGACTTACGTGTTAATTGTGCACCTACAATATGTTGGTTTGATGCATAACGGATTAGGTATGCCTATCATGATAAACTTTTAGATGTCATATAGTCTTACACACATGGTTCTAAAAGGCGTGCCATGACGCCGCTAAGGCCTCGTAAAGGCGCGAGACGTGACCTCCACGCTACGCAATAGTCCAAGGCTTATGCTTAAGGCTTGACATGGGATGAGGAGTGAAAAAACGTGATAAGACGCGATAAATTGTGATGCGTGGAGGCTTTTTGAATTCAATTTTGATAAAAATCATTTGTTTATTATAAAAATGAAAAAGATTACATGCAAAGATAGTTTATTCACTTTATTTCCTTATGCATGACACTTTTTGTAAACTTAATATATTTAAAATATAATATAAATATATAAATTTATAAATATTTTCATATTTTGTGCCGCTTTAAGTCACGATTTGAAAAACACCATAACTCATCATGGCTTCTAAGGCGTGAGGCTTGGCCATGCCGCCACGCCACGCCTCACGCTATTTATAACCTTGCTTACACATTAATCTCTATGGTTATTATGTTGATGCATGCTTAAATACTCTTACATGCTTAATCCATGTGTCTTATACATCTTGGTATATATTTTTTGACACTAGAATTTATACCCTTATTACATGCAACCTTTAGTGTCATTATCTAAAAGTCATAATAGTCGCAAAATGGTCTTAAATCTCCTAGAGTCTCCATGCACACATTTTTTTAATCATCATCTCGTTTCCTTCTAAATAATCCACTCTTTTGTCAAGGGAAGTTTAGATACAAATCTAATACACCTCTAAGTAGGTTTGACAACTTAAATATTTCGTTTGAAATATTCAAGTAATTTTAACTTGCAATCATAAACGTTAAAAGTCATATCCGAGAATTCATATTCAAGCATTTTAACAACGTATGTTAAAACGCTCATCCAAAATCTAAAAGCTAACATCAACCTTCTGTGACAAAGAACTTACGAGTTCCTACAAAAGTGATTCGTAGTTCCTTTCATTCTTATGTAAATATACACACCTTGAGACTAAGTACATTCATTTTTGTTAGTTCCTGTCATCTTCATAGGAATGTCGCGATGTTTTATCGTCAAGCTCACCTCATATATAATGAGGATCGTCATCTCCATAGGAATGTCGCGATGTTTTATCGTCAAGCTCACCTCATATATAATGAGGATCGAACGTTATCCATCGATTTTAGGGTTGAAAACCATCATATTATCCTTACTTCCTAAGCATCTATTGATACTCTCGGTCTTCCCAAAAATGGACAATGTGTCTATAACAAACTTTTTCTTGAGTCTTTTCTTTTTCGTCAACGAAAACTTTCTTTGTCTTTCGAGAAATCGCGATTACTTACCGGCGTGTATTTATCTTAAAATCATCGCTTGGATTCATCCTTAGCTTCCAAAATAGAGTGTACATGCATAACTGTAGTAATCTCTATGAGTTTTCATTCAGATCACTTTGATCATCATCTTTCACTCACCGTAAATGGTCAAACACTCAAAACTCTACACAATAACTCGTTCTTACTTACTTGTTTCTATATCAACCATCTCCTATTTGAAGGATCCATGTCTTAACTATAAATGAGTTTGTCACTCATTCTTCATGCCTAATTCATTTCACAAAAACCTTAATCACGTCTCTATTGTTATATAGATGGTTAATATCTCCCGTCTACCATTTACGCTACAACCTTTAAGAAAACCTCATACATCGTCGTGTGATTGTTCTATGAACATTCGCAATGCTCGAGAGAGCTACATAACTTCGTGGATGAAGTTCTTTGTATGTTAACCGTCATCCGTATTGACATTATCAAGCTCATCGCTTTTGTCTTCATTCGTCTTCATCTTTATTTATTCTTGTTATTGCACACTTTATGTCTGGAGGAGCACGAATTAAAAGGGAAAGGAAAACACACTCGTTCACATATATCCTTTAGCCAAATACTCTCAAGAACTCACAAATGTGAATCTTATTCACTATAAAACAACTTACAACAACACTCACTTTCTTTTTAACTCACAAGTACACCTCGTTCACTAAACCGTAATTAAATCAAGCCTCTTAACCCGTATGTCGATCATACATAAAATTCACAAGATACACATCTACCATACACCCAAACCTCATAACTATTCTTCACTCTTGTTAGTGATCACTAGTTCTAGTGCATCCTTAAACCACCAAGGTGAAATGAAAAACTGAATCATTCTTACTATTACTAATTTTGAGTCATCCACCTAGTCATCTTCATAAGAAGATTCACCATGTAACCATTCCTCACAATCAAATAGTAACTTACCACCACCTTTCACAATGCACAAACCTATGCCCATCTTGATGCCTCTCTATGGATCAATGGGCAATCGTCATATCCCGACACTCATAAGCATTTTTTCATATGTTGTCAAAAGTTAAGGAAATTTTGTAATGAAATGCGTCTCATTCTCAAACTCAATCCTTACAGCCGGTATACTCATAGTCTATCACTACACAACAAAACCCTTCACGTCTAAACTAATGAAATTATCTCCTGAAGAACATCCCACACTCGCCCTATAACCATCCAATCATTTCCACTTTCTAGCAAGTGAAGAACACAAAGAAGATATTAAAGCTTCAAGTGTTGTTGAGTCACCACAATGTTGTGTCTTTCATTTTTCTTCCACCATGAAAGAACTACCAACTCATTTCACATTTTCGCCTTTGTTCATCAACATTGACAACCAATAAAATACCCAACAAATCTATGGATTCACAATCATCCATCTTTGTCCCTGTAGGATCACATGCACATCATTTTAACATACCATACTTCTCATCGTTAGTGCAAACGATATATTAATCTAAGCCGTCTTTGTCAACCTTTAGTCAACACCTTCCCCCTTTATTCACGCTCATCCTTCCCTGTTTTTCCACTTTATGAAAATTATTTTCATTCACATCCAAGTGTGTATCGTTTTCATCTTCATCTTATTTTTTTAACTCTTTTAGAGTATATATTTTGGCATATCTCGCCAAAATATTAAGTGACATTCATCTAATTTTAAATGTCACATTTAAAGCATGTCTTCTCAATAAATCATCCTTATCGTTAATGTTTAGTTCGTCTTAAAGTCTTATGATAATGTTTTTCCTTAAACACCCTAAACATGAAAATCATACATAATGCTTAAACAAATAAATCTTGAGGATTTAGGAATCTCTCAACACAACCCTTGATGAAAGTCTATCCGAATCCAAATCACCATCTTGGTTAGATGATGATATCATAAGGAACATCTCGATCAAAATACGTAAATAGTCCGTATCCAAATGACATCTTGGAAGAAATCATTCTCGTAATAATGGTGTGTCAATCAATAAACGATTTTTGTTCTCGTTTATTAAAGCTGGTGTGATACCGAATGGTGTTGGTCGAGTCTTAGTCCTTAAGCTTGCGTCTTGGCTCTTAAGCATACGTCATGATTCTTTTTAGTTTTAGATTTATGTATTATTATTAAAACAACGATTGCATGTGTCTAAGTTTCAAATTTTCTTTGAAAGTGTCATACTTTAGAATACTTATACCTAAGACGTGCATGTCTTATTCCTCGCTAGTGTCTTACTATATATATATATATATATATATATACATACACACACACACACACACATATATATATATATATATATATATATATATATCAGCGTCATTATATATATGTGTACTTGTCTACTAACTCTGTTTTGTAGCACACTTCCGTAGCTCGATTCCTTGGTGCCCCAAACAAGGGGGAGCATACACCAAGGGGAGCATTTGCAAATATCAAAGTCGTTACATTTGAAACCGTTAAAACATCTACACATTTATTGATTTATGTATTCCACCCCTATAATATTGCTCTTATATATTCGGTTGCACGAAACTAACCTTTGATGTAGGTTAAGAATTTGTAACAAATTTGATCCATGGATCCGATAGAGTTAATATACAAGGGGATGCAAGCATCATAGGAGTGCAATGAGCTAGGAGGAGCTTGAGTGTCTCAAAGTTAATAGCTTAGGATGATTAAACAGGGTTGACAGGAGCAAGACTTCATTGGGGATGATGCAAGCTCGACTATTTAAAACGGAAGGGAACGTAGACATGAAGATATGGGGGTGTAGTAGAACGCTCGGGGGTGTAGCAGAACTCATATACTCTTAAAGAATGCTCGAGGTGCCCACCTTTTTGTTTCGACAAAAAGGGGAGAAGGAGTGTAAACGAGTAACTTTTACATTTTACTATGAGTTAAAGTTTACATGTTTTTTCATCATCAAAAAGGGGGAGATTATTAGTGCAAATATTATGATATTTAATCTATACATTCTCTTTATGTTTTGGTGATGACAAACATGTAACTTGTAACACATAACGTAAAGTGCTCAAGTTACTCGTAATCACAAATCATCAATACATATAGGTTTGCACCCGACGTAAATCACTAAAGGTATGAACAAACAAACTTTAAACTTGTTGGATGATCAAAGATATAATTTTTGTCCTAAACTTTACATTCTTACAAATTTAATAAATTGTTTTACACATATAATTAGACAAAATATTTTTGTAATTAAAAGAAATGTTTTATTCAAATATATATTTGAAATTAGATTTTCCCCCCAAAATTAGAATAACCTGCCCTAGAAAATATTTCCTCACAAAAGGATAAAATCATGAGCGTCCTATAAAGGACGCCCCCCTTATAGGTGGGTGGCCCCTTATTAATCAGGGGGCCTCCTTTGAGAGATAAGAGGGCCGACAAAAAAAAAAAAAATTTTGCCTATAAAGTGGACTATTCCCACATTGTTTTTGGACCACTTTGCAAATTTTTTTGTCAGATCTAAATCCTTTTTCTATACTTTTTTCTTTGATCACTTAACTTGTTTTAAGTTTGTTTAAATGTGATCTAATCTTTCTTTCCTCAAGTGCAAGAGAATAACTCCCGTTATCATCAAGATACGAAGTTATGTAGTTTAGTTAGTGCATCCGTGACATGTATTACATTCACGATGTATAGATCGAGTCCATGTCTTCCAATCTTGTATAATAGGTAGACCTGGATAATGTGTTAGTCCGGAATATAAGTGTGTGATCCGGTTAGTATTTTAGTCCTCAAAATACATGAGTAAGTGGTATATCGGTTCTAACTAAGATTAGAACTCGATATTTAGCTTCATATCAGAAAAGAATGTAAGCGACGCAGTTTATGTGTTTAGGCCTTAAATCACAAGGTTTGTTATGTTGGGTCACAAAACATAACGGGTTTGGTTGTACCCAAAGAAGAACTCGACATCTAGCTTAGTGTCGGAAAATAATGTCAGCGGCGTTGTAAGGTTTTCACCGCCAAGAAAGGAGGTTGTTAACTAGTGAAGTAACTCTCAAGTTGGGTATTCTAGGAGTGGAGTAGGGCGAAGATGAGCTTTGTGAACGAACCACTATAAATCATTGTGTCTGGTTTGCACTTCCTTTTACCTTTCGCTTTACATCTTTAATTACCTTATCGCCTATATTTGCATTATATCTATATGTGTGTGTGTTGTTGCTTATATTGTTTGGATACTGATTGTGTCATGGATAGAAGTTAATATTATGATTGTGTTTATATTGCTATGACATGTTCTAGTGGATATAAATGTATTATTCACACTTCACATATTTCATCTAACTTGATCGATAATTTGATACAAAACGATTTAAATTTTTAAATGGAAGCATATTCACCCCCTTCTACGGTTTCTACAAAAATAAATTGTGGAGAATCGTTTAAAGCTTACTAGGATCGAAAATAACAAAGTATTGATACGCAACGGAATATAAATAAAGAACAATGTTATTTTAACAAGGTTTACGTTCATACAAGCCCTAATTCTATATGATCAATATAAAACGGTTACCTAACTGTAACAGGATTAAAGAAAACCTTTGATCTTAGAGCTAAACCACACTAGACGTCTACATCACACCTATAGGATACACACATACGTTTTGGGTGCATACACAATCACACACATAAACTATGTCTAGGGATCTCTTTATATAGAGAGTCCATAAGACTTACAAAGGAATCTTAATTGTATTAGGAAACTAAATCTTTCCTAATCTTTGATCTTTATCTTTTAAGCAAATCTTTTAGAATCCTCCATCTTTTGTAGAATTCCATATTGTCGACTTTGATCCTTTTGTTTCATTCTTTATCCTTTTAAGCAAGTTCTTTTGTATCATCAAATCAATAAATCCCAACAATCTTCCCCTATTTGATGATGACAAAACAAACACTGATTCCAAGATGATCCATAGTAGCTTAATCTTCAGCAATCTTCATCTTCAAATCTGATCTTCCATGAATGAAACAAACTTCCCCTTAACTTAAGATTTCCTTTGAACTTCCATGCCATGCCACCACACTAAATAAGTTGCAAATCATATCATATCTCTCCCCCCCATTATCATTGAGGGACGGTGGAACATATGCAACTTTGATTTTTACAACTACAAACCATATATTAAACTTCTAATCCAAGCTTTCTAATGTCTCAAATTACCCTTCATGACGCATAATAAGATAAATGAATTCAAGCAATAGAAACTTAAACTAGCAGTAGTAATAATGACTTAGCAGTAGTAATAATCAAAACCTTCCCCTCAAGTGGTGCATGTAGATGGTTAAACACTTTATCATATGCTTCCCCTGAAACTAATATGTTAACCATCTCTTGAATCTCTTATTCTGTTGGCTCTTTGTAATGACTACTGATGGAGAAAACTCAGTATTACAAACTTGATGTTGAAGTAGAATAACCCAAACTTGTGTCTTATGTCTTGTACTATCCACGTGACTCCAAACTCATATAGTAATTCCTTGAAGTATAAGTAGACCTCAATCTCTTGACAAAATCCTCATCTAAATAAGACACCGAGCACTACAACGTAACTCCTTTAAGTGATAGCAAATGTGCGCATTGAGCACCAAAAGTTTGTAGATCACACATTGCAAGATTTGACAAGTCTTCGTCAGCATCATTTTTAAGCTCGAACAAGTTATCTTCAAAGTCATAATCCAACCAAACTCGACTTTAAGATATGATAAGAACACGCACTTGTGAAAATCCATTTCAACTCTAAATAAGTGATAAAAAATAATCTCCGTAATCAATTCTTGCAATTAACTCCAAAAATAGCCTTTTATCTTTGAGATATTCTGATTCAATTTGAGATCCAATCCATGTGTGTTGTCTGATATCGAACAATACTAGCAGTAGTAATTCTTTTAAGCCCAAGCAGTAGTGACTACTTTTACCTAAGCAGTAGTAATAATCAAGAAGCAGTATTAACGATCATAAGTAGCATTAACTAATACTATTTGAAACCCTAACAACATAAACTTAATACAGGCAGCATTAATCATACTACTGTTCTCACCACAATCATGAAGCAACATTAAGCATAAAGTATACTATCAGTAGTAATGGAATCAAACTTCAATAATCAGTAGAAATCTACCATTGGTAGCACTAATTTCCATTCCAATCTGACCTTGCGAAATCCATCAATATCATACCATTCTTCACGCAACTCTTTCCATAACATAACACAACAACATTAAATATGAAAACCCTAATCTGCTTCAGCAAAACCCTAGCAGAACTTTGAATTTCCATTAATCAATACAACGATACATGCTGCTTCTTTGTTCCTTCAATCATGTCCCAAAACAGCAACCCTCTTGCAGATCGTTAAACAAAAAAAACATGATATCACCTTCTTGAAAAAGCAATAAACCTTGAATACTTCTATACCTTGTCTTTGACCAACAGAAGTAATAGTAGACAAAACCCTAATAGGTTTTATCTTGTTGTTTAAGAATAATAAACTCCATTCAGTGAGAGTTCAAGGTCGATAACCAATCAGCACATAAAATAACGAAACCCTAAAGAGAATCGATTTGTTCATGAACAAAAGACGATGTTTAAAGAAGGAAATAGCAAGAAAACTTTGCGTTGCAAACCTGTATTGAACAAATCTTGATGTCGAAACCTTGCTGTCATAAACCAATCAATAAGAACCTTTCAGCAAACTTCTGATGAAAACGAAACCCTTCTTTAAACTTGTAGTTTGTAGCAATGATTGACACCATCTTCAATGTTTCAGATTTACCGATTTAAGGTTTACTGAAAAACCCTAACTTCACCGAACTTCACCTGTTTGCCAAAAACAGAATTTTGAAACAATTTTCTTTCTAAAACCTTGTAGATCCTAGATATCATAAGCCACCAGGCTCTGATACCAATTGTGGAGAATCGTTTAAAGCCTACTAGGATCGAAAATAACAAAGTATTGATACGCAGCGGAATATAAATAAAAAACAATGTTATTTTCACAAGGTTTACATTCATACAAGCCCCAATTCTATATGATCAGTATAGAATGGTTACCTAACTGTAATAGGATCAAAGAAACCTTTGATCTTAGAGCTAAACCACACTAGACGTCTACATCACACCTATAGGATACACACACACGTTTTGGGTGCACACATAATCACACACATAAACTACGTCTAGGGATCTCTTTATATAGAGAGTCCATAAGACTTACAAAGGAATCTTAATTGTATTAGGAAACTAAATCTTTCCTAATCTTTGATCTTTATCTTATAAGTAAATATTTTAGAATCCTCTATCTTTTGTAGAATTCCATATTGTCGAATTAACACCTTCTTGTTTCATTCTTTTATCATTCCTTTTGCATCATTGTTTTTATATCATCAAATCACTAAATCCCAACATAAATTAATAAAAAAACAAAAAAATTAGAGGGGGGGGGGTACACATGATGTTTTAAAGGAGTCTTTATAGGGGTTATGTTGTTTTTACCCCATCAAAAGGCTCATTAAATAACCTATTAATTGTATTCTATTTATGAGAGTTTAAAATAGGGTCATATGTTTTGCACACCACCTAACACTCTCACCTAATTTATTAACGTAAATAAGCGTTTTAATTCGAATAGTATAAATGGTATATTTATGGTGACTAAGTGTACCGAATGGACTTATCGAAATATATTGATAAATATTTATTATAAGAATTTACTTACATTACTTAACTATTTTACTTAAATAGTATAAGTATATTATACCGAGTTATGAGTTGGGATATGGTATTGTTTGAAGTTAAGCAGTCAACCATCACACCACTAAAACGCTAAAGATAACCGTACAACATGCGTCTAACCTCTATGCATCAAACCTGAAATTTATTTTGGAAATGAGTGACTAAAATGGAACGTTAATTGGACTAGGTCGTGTTCGGGCATCGTTGCATTTGCTTGTGTGATATTGAGTTTGCGGCTAGACACCTTTGCTTGAGGTGTGTTCTTGTAGCCCCACTTTTCAAATCTTTTCCGTTGAGGGGAAATGATACTCAAATGTGTTTTGAACTGTTTTCTGAACTGTGCGAAATGTGGTTTTGTTTTTGGGACAATTTATGTGCTTATTACTGCTATGTGAATATTATGTGGTTTGATTGTACTTGCATGCATCGAGATGCACGTCAATGTATGTGATTAGCAAGGATTTGCTATGTCTTGTGGTGGTCCTGCCCTAAGTAATTGCTCCAGCTGATAGGCCCTTAGGTGCGTAAGTGACATTCGGAGTTGCGACTCCAAAAGCATTGGTATATGCTGGTTTGGTGACTAGCGGGGATGCTAGGTCATGGTACATGATTAGCGAGGATGCTATGTCATGGATTGTTTGCATATATTCACTGTCATATTGTACAATTGTCCATTCTTAAAAATATTGGCACAACGACTGGGTTTTAATTCAAATCTACAAGCTCACCAACATTATTGTTGACGTTTTCGAGTATCATTTTCAGGTGAAGAGAATGATCATTAAGGTTGAGATGTGTGATACTAGACTTTATGTGTAATTTGTATGGATCATGTTTGAGAGGTCTCGCTTTGACGTATGTCATGGATTTGTTTTCTTGAGGATTGATGTTTAAGATTGTATGGACCCTTGCGTGGGCTTATGATTGTAATAATTGGCGACTATGTGTTGTGTTCTTGTTGGGACTTCACTCAAATATGTATTTGAGGTGAATGATCTTTATGAGACTTTTCATTAATGCATTTTCGTTTTCTCTATTATGTATCTTGTGTTATGATTGATCATTATTTGTTGCATACCCGTGTTTCCGCCTATGTTGGGGTGTGACAGAATGGTAATCAGAGCCAAGGTTATAGAGAACTAGGTGGTTTGGCCTAGACTATAACCTAGGAACCTTCATATAGTTGCGTTTTAGGATCTATGTGCGCGGTGTTCCGCTTATTCGTGTTTATGTGGTTATATAGTATATCGTATTAGATAAGTCAATCTTTGAAATGTGTGAGCCGAATACTAAGTACAACTGGGAAAGGATACGGGTATAAATACGGTGGCCAACGTAATTATAAACGTATCATGACTCACACGTATTTAGTAATATCGTTCACACAAATCGGTGTTGACACCTTAGGACCGTATTATGCGTAGTATAGTGATTCCACCTTTTTTAATGAATATAAATATAAATAAATATATAAATATAAATACGTAAGGATTTTATCAATAGTAAGTATTCCAAGAGGCTTTAAAAAGATTCGCTTTTATCCAAAGCACAATCCCTTAAAACCTACCCGAAGTCGTAATCCCGTCGAGGTGCAAATTGAAAATCGAAGACGTTTGTGATCGCGCGTTTGAATGGTTAAAGGATTTTTGGATTGATTATCTAATTTCTAAGATTAAAATGCAAAAACGAATAAGGGAAAACTAAAAACGAAGGCTTAAAGGGTTTAAACTTAAAAACAAGACGGGAACAAAAAAAACGCGACTTAAAAAAACTAAATTATCAAAAACTAAACCTAAAATGATTTTTAAAATTTTTCTAATCCTAAATGACTTAATTAAAAGAAATATTAAAGAAAATCCTAAAACGAAAGCTTCTAAATTTGAAAAACGAAGAAAACGAGAACGGGGTTCGAAACCCGTTCTCTAAAAAACAAAATTTTGCAAAAATAACCCTATGAGTGCCAAACTAATTTTCCTAAGTGCAATATGATAAAATAAAATTTTCTAAAAAATAATTATATTTTTTTGACTTTTTAATAATTTATTATGAATTAAAAACTGTTTTATAAAGAAAAATGATTAAAAATGGTAAATTAACTTGGAAAATTCTCAAAAAATACAGAAAAGTAGCTTGAAAGGAGTAGAATGCAAGAAAAATAAGAGCTGAAAAAGAGGGCTTATAAATAAGCCAGAAATAAGCTCTAAAGGCTTATAAGCTAAAACTGCTAAATTGAGTATAAAAATTAAATGTTGCAAATATGAAATGAAAAAGACCCTAGGGCGACTGGTGAGTGTGTGTTTGTGGTGTGTTATGTCTGTTAAAGGAGAGGTCTGGGGTTCGAGCCTAGGCCTCTTCTTTTTATAAAAACTTTTTTTTTTCTTTTTAAAACTTGTAAAACTCAGAAAAATAAGCAATATTAAAAAAGGTAATTTTTTTACAAAACTTAAAATAAGCAGAAAAATAAGCAATGAAAACAGCCTGGAAATAAAAATAAGCAAATAAGCCAAGTGGCACAAACTAGCAGTCAAAACAGCCTTGGGGGTAACCTTTGGGCTTAAATTTTAAACACTAGATGGAACCTTATGGGCTTAAGGCTTATATGAGCTAAAAGAACAGCTTATGGGCTACTAAAATCAACAAAAATAAAAAGGTTTGAAACTGAAATATGCAGAGAAAAAGGGTTTGGAAAAGTGTTGTTTGCACAGGGTATGCTGATTTGGTTTTTCAGTTAAAAGACAAGGGGCATAAGTAGCCTAAAAATAAGCAAGGTAATAAGCTTAAAAATAAAAACCAAGTTAAGAAAGATGGAGACTAACTTAAAATGAGTTTATGCTCAAGAATTAAAATGCTAAAAAGAATTTTAACTAACTTAAACTATAAATTGAAAAAGGCAGTTTTAGACTAAAATTTTCTTGACAAAAACTTAGACAGATTTTAAAAACACAAAAGGAAACTTAAAAGACAGTTATACTACTGAATTTTGACTCTTGAAACAACTCAAAAACATACTCAAAATATTGGTGTGAAGGCTTTAGCTTAAAAAGCTCTTATGAGCTGTTTTGTCAAGAACAGTTTCAAAGAAGTTTAAAAAAAAACCTTAAATCAATCCTTTAAACCAAAAATCTTTTGAAAACAGATTAACCATAGCTTAAAAAGAGTTTGTAAAAATAAGCAAAGTGACCCAATGGCTTTATACCAATTCTGACCCGTTTTGACCCACTATGCCAAACACCCCTTTAAGAATGAAAACTCAAACTTTAAGCTATTTATCAAAGATTTAAACAAGGAAAGTTAAGGACAGATTAAAAGCTAGTAAAGTTAAGCAACAATAAGTAAAAAGCACACAAGAATATGAACAAAGGATATAAAAGCATAAAATAAGAACAAATAAGCATAAATAACAGTAATAAGCAAGAAAAACAACAAATAAGCACAAATAAGCTAATGAACAGTGAAAATAAGCAAAAATTTAAAAGAGTGACTTACAAAGGGTCCAAGCTTTTGGCTAGATAATAAGCTTCAAAAATTTTTATTAACAAACCCTATAGCCTCCCATGAGGCTCTAAAACCAAGGCCATCCAAACTTTACCTTGCTCCTAATGATTCTTCACATATTCTCCCTTTTTTTTGGTATTTTTTTTTTTGGGTTTTTGAAATTTTTTTTAGAAATGAAAACAAACTTTTCTATAAGTTTTTTTTAAGATTAAAAAGCTTATAAAAATGCTTTAAGACAGTATTTAAAGCACAAGATAAGTAAATGACAGTAAATTGAAGGAAAGCTTAAAATTTGACAAATATTTAAAAGCAAGTACTTGAAAGACAAGAAAGATAAAAGACTTAAATGTAAATGGCAATGTATTAAAATGCAGTAATAAAGATGGTACAAATCCTTAAATACAAGCTTGTGACTTAATACAAAAATTCGACAAAGACTAGAATGGCTAAACTAGCTACTATTTATACAAAAACCCTAAACCTTGAGTCTTCATATGCTGTGTTTGTTGTGTTTTCTTTGTGAGAGAGTTCCCAAGTCATTCTCAGCCATTGGATTGCCTTTGTGCCCAAGTTCTTTGATCATACCCGTTGATCTTGTTGTATGTTTCTTCTGCCCAATAAGGTTGTGAAGGATTGCCAGCGTGTCATGGGGTGGGGTGTGATGGGAAAGAGATGGGTTTGGAGTATAGTGAATAGTAACCGAGGTTGGGGGGACAAGGATACATGAACAGTAGGGCGGGAAAGTAGGGTTTATGTCTGTTTGTTTTGTTTTTGATGCAGGGGAGGAGTTTGGGAGGATGACACAAATGGCCCTCCATCTTGTTAGTTTATGTTGTAACTAAAGTCCTTGTGGTGATGAATGTTTATGGACTTGGCAGAAATGACCCTCTATTGTATATAGGTTTATGTCATGGTTAGTCCTTGTAGGGTAACGACAGTTAACACCAAAAGGGTTGGGTTGTTTTAGGGTTAACGGTTGTTTAAGAATTGGGCTTATTTGGATTTAGGGCTTAAAAAAGTCTTCATAATATGTGTAAATGGGCTGACCCGGCCCATTAGATGGGTACGGGTGGGCCCATTTAACATTTCTTCATTTCGGAATTGGTTTTGTCTTTGACTTTTTGCGGGGTTGACTTTGACTTTTGTTGACTTTGGCTTCATTTTGATTTTGTCTTTTCACGCTTTTCCATTCCGTGCTCGGTTTTGTTGTTTTTGGCTTCGTTTTTCGTCCTTTTGTCGGATATCTGTTTCCTGCACAATATAAGTGAAAACATACAAATACAATATATTTTTGGGTACGTTTTTGGTCATTTAAGTCCGGTTTTAATGGAAAAGGGTATGTGTATTTAAGCACATACCATATAGTATATTAAGTTATCATATACGTATTGACTGTCCCACCTACCTAACGTTACCTATGTCCTCCCTCATGTAGATAATACCGCCAAGGATGACGACACGAAGTGCTGGCTGGGAAACTGCCACACCACGAGGTGGAAGGACGGGTAGACGAACTGGTAGAGGTAGTGGTAGAACTGGAGGTCGATCTGGTGATCAGGGTGATGGTAGGATTGATGGTTAAGGTGGCCAAGTAGGTGGTCAAGGTAGTGAGGTAACAGACAATGCTAATGGAGTCCTTGACTTCTCCGCTATCATTGCACAGCAGTTGCAAAATTTACCTCCCACTATTGTAGCCCAAGTAGGCGACCAAGGTAGAGGTCAAGGGAATGGTAGGAATCAAAACGGCAATGCCGTCAATGACAACATCCAGGGTGATGTTAGGAATGTTATTGAGAACAACAGCCGTAGGGGTTGTACCTATAAAGAGTTCTTAGCTTGTAACCCAAAGGAGTATGATGGTAAGGGAGGTGCTATAGTTTATACACATTAGATTGAGAAGATGGAATCAGTTCAGGATATGAGTGGGTGTAAGGATAATCAAAAGGTAAAGTACACTACTGGTTTATTTGTTGGTAAGGCTCTCATGTGGTGGAACTCTCAAATCTACATACGAGGCCGAGAAGCCGCTGTAGGTATGTCTTGGGAAGACTTAAGACTTTGACTAGAGAGGAATTCTGCCTGAGTAATGAAATGCAAAAGTTGGAAACTGAGTTGTGGAACCACGCCATGGTCGAGGCTGGCCATGTTACGTATACTGATAGGTTTCATGAGTTGGCTAGGTTAGTTCCTCACTTAGTAACCCCGGAAGGTAAGAGGATTAAAAGGTATGTGTATGGCCTTGCTCTACAAATTCGAGGAATGGTGGCAGCAATAGATCCAAAGACCATCCAAAGGCTATACTGATAGCTGGCACATTGACCGATGAAGCCCTTAGGAATGGATCCATCAAAAAGAACCCCGAGAAGAGAGGAAATGGGGGAGAACCTAGCAAGGATAGGAATGTGAGAGATGACAACAAAATGACTAGGACTGGAAATGCCTTTGCTACAACCACCAACCCTGTCAGGAGAGAGAACACGAGTACGGTACCCAAGTGTACCACTTGTAATACTTACCATCCACCTGAGGCGCCTTGTCACACATGTTTCAACTGTAACCGCCAGGTCATTTTGCTAAGGATTGTAGAGTGGTGCCCAGGAATGTGAACCCCATCAATGCTAGAAACCCAACTGCTAGGGCCTGTTACGAGTGTGGTAGTATCGATCATATCAAGTCAGCTTGTCCTAGGTTGAATCGAGCATAAGGGCTGGGAGGGAACCGTCCAAACCAAGCTTTAGCTAACAATGGGGGTCAGGGTCGTGGAAACCAAGGGAACCAGGCAAGAGGAAGGGCATTCATGTTGGGAGTAGAGGAGGCTCGAAAAGACCCGAATATCATGACGAGTACGTTTACTCTAAACGATCATTATGCCACTACCTTATTTGACTCTGGTGCCGACTATATTTTTGTTTCCACTACTTTTATACCTCTGTTAGGCATAGAGCCTAGTGATTTAGGTTTCTATTATGAGATTGAGATAGCTAGCGGGTAGCTAGTAGAAATTGATAAGGTCATTAAGTGTTGCAAATTAGAAATAGATGGTCATGTATTTGACATTAACTTGATACCCTTTGAAAGCGGGAGTTTTGATGTGATCATAGGAATGGATTGGTTATCTGACCATAAGGCTGAGATAATTTGTCATGAGAAAGTAGTGAGGATACCACTACTAGATGGCAAGGTGCTTAGAGTATTAGGAGAAAAACCAAAAGAGAAGATGAGACAGTTAATGAGTACTAAGGCTAACGAGAAGAAACAAGAAGAGATCGTGGTAGTTAGAGATTTTCCCGAGGTATTCTCAGATGATCTATCAAGATTGCCACATGTTCGAGAAATCGGGTTTCGGATAGAGTTAGTCCCTAGAGCAATGTCGGTTGCAAAGTCTCCCTATCGTTTGACACCTTCTGAATTGTAGGAGTTGTTGGGTCAATTCAAGGAACTCTAGGACAAAGGTTTCATTTGACCAAGCTTATCGCGTTGGGGAGCACCGGTATTGTTTGTTAAGAAAAAGGATGGTTCCTTTAGGATGTGTATTGATTATAGAGAGTTGAACAAGTTGACCATCAAGAATCGTTATCCACTCTCTAGGATTGATGACTTATTTGACCAACTTTAAGGATCACAGTACTTCTCTAAGATAGACCTTAGGTCCGGATAGCATCAGCTGAGAGTGCATGAGGATGACATTCCAAAAACTGAGTTTAAAATTCGTTATGGACATTTTGATTTCACAGTAATGCCCTTTGGTTTGACTAACACACTAGCGGTATTTATGGATCTGATGAACCGAGTGTGTAGGCCGTATCTAGATAAGTTTGGGATAGTGTTCATTGATGATATTTTGATTTACTCTAAGACTCGAGAGGAGCATGAAGAGCATTTAGGATTGGTATTATAACTGCTCATGAAAGAAAGGCTATATGCTAAGTTTTCTAAGTGTGAATTCTGGTTGCGAGAAGTACAGTTTCTTGGGCATGTGATCAATGGTGATGGAATCCATGTGGATCCTAGTAAGATTGAAGTTGTTAAGAATTTAGAAGCCCCTAGAACTGAAGTTCGTTCATTCTTAGGATTGGCAGGGTATTACCGTAGATTCATTGAGAACTTTTCTAAGATAGCTAAGCCGCTTACTATCTTGACTCAGAAAAGTAAGACCTTTGACTGGGGTGAGGAGCAAGAGAATGCATTTAAAATTTGAAGGATAAATTGTGTAATGCACATGTTCTAGCTCTTCCCAATGGACCGAAAGATTTTGTGGTATATTATGACACGTCTGGGTTAGGACTAGGTTGTGTGTTGATGTAAAAAGGTAAGGTGACAGCTTATGCATCTAGGTAGTTGAAAATTCATGAGAAGAATTACACCACCCATGATCTGGAATTGGGTGCGGTGGTGTTTGCTCTTAAGATCTGGAGACATTACCTGTATGGGAACAAGAGTGTCATATATACGGATCATAAGAGTCTTCAACATATCTTTAGTCAAAATGAACTGAACATGCGACAGCGTCACTGGATAGAGCTTTTTAGTGATTATGACTACGAAATTCGCTACCATCCTGGTAAGGCGAACGTAGTAGCTGATGCACTAAGTAGGAAAGAGAGAGTGAAACCTAAGAGAGTTTGAGCTATGAATATGACCCTTCAGTCGAGTATCAAGGATAGGATACTGGCGGCTCAGAAGGAGAGATCTGATGACTCTGCAGGATTGTAGAGAGGGCTAGATGAGATGATAGAGCATAGGAGTGATGGAGCATTGTACTACCTAGATCGAATATGGTTTCCTTTGAAGGGTAATTTGAGAACCCTGATAATGGATGAAGCCTATAAGTCGAGGTACTATGTACACCAGGAGCTGATAAGATGTATTATGACCTTAGAGATAGGTATTGGTGGCCTGGAATAAAGAAAGATATAGCGGTATATGTTAGTAGGTGTTTGACTTGTTTGAAGGTTAAGGTTAAACATCAGAGGCCGTCTGGCTTACTGCAGCAACCTGAGATTCCCGAATGGAAATGGGAAGGGATAGCAAATGGATTTTGTTACAAAGTTACCGAGGACTAGTAGTGGGCATGATACAATCTGGGTCATTATGGACCGATTGACTAAGTTTGCTCATTTTCTACCAATGCGTAAGGATTATAAGATGGATATGTTGGTAAGACTCTATCTAATAATCCTCAAGAGGCATTAGGAACCCGGTTAGACATAAGTACGGATTACCACGCTCAAACCGATGGTGAGAGTAAGCGTACAATTTAGACTTTGGAAGACATGCTTAGATCATGCGTCCTTGACTTCGGGGGAAGTTGGGATGTTCATCTTCCATTAGTGGAGTTTTCGTATAACAATAATTATCATTCTAGTATGAGATGTGCGCCGTTTGAGGCTGTATAGTAGGAAGTGTCGCTCACCAATTATGTAGGTAGAAGTTGGGGAAGGACATTTAATAGGGCCAGAGTTAGTGCAATAAACCATTGAGAAGATCTCGCAGATTAAGGATAGACTTAAGGCTGCGCGTGATCGCCAAAAAAGTTATGCTGATAAGAGGAGGAAGCCTCTAGAGTTCAATGTAGGTGACTATGTCTTACTCAAAGTATCGCCTTGGAAAGGTGTGGTACGCTTTAGGAAGAAGGGGAAACTAGCACCTAGATTTGTTGGACCTTTTGGGATCATTGAAAAGGTAAGTCTTGTAGCCTATAGACTTAGACTACTAGAGGAAATGAATGATGTTCATGACACATCCATGTGTCGAACCTTAAGAAGTGTTTGGCTGATCCAACACTGCAAGTGCCTTTGGATGAGATCCAAGTTGATGCTAAGTTGAATTTTGTGGAAGAGCATGTGGAAATCTTAGAACAAGAGTTCAAGAAGTTGAAGCGGAGTAGAATTGCCATCGTCAAGGTTCAGTGGAATTCAAAACGTAGACCTGAATTCACGTAGGAGTGTGAAGATCAGATGAAACTTAAGTATCCGTATCTGTTCAGTGCTGATAGTAGTTGAATTTCGGGGGCAATTTTTTTAAGAGGATAGAATGTAACCCTTGCCCGTTTTGTGCTTTGAATATTCTAATTTAGTCCTTTGACTATTTGACGTTTGTCAGTTTTATTAGAATATGTACCGTGTTGACGGTGGTAAATTTATGAGATTAAGGTGTTTTATGGTTATATGGTGTATAATAATCCTTTTTAGAGGGTATTATTATGTTATTTATGTTCTGGGTGGTTTGGCCCGTGAATTGTGAGAAATGCAGAAAAACGAGTCCCGACATGTCCGTTAATATTCAAATGAGTTTTTGGAAAGTTTAAATGGGAAAGTAAGTTGTGTGAATAGTGTAAATTCATGGAAAATTATTTTTAAGTTGATTAAAAATACTAGGAAAATCCGGATAACATTTTAAATTAATGGGAATCAAGATTTAAGTGAAACCGACACGAAAAGAAGTCCCCGAACCCTCTTGGATACCTCCCACCAGTCGAACCCCACAAGAAACATCAAGGAATGTTTTTAGTTTGGTTTTCTAGCAATGGTACACATATAACTTTCAAAAATAACACACATATCCTCATTCTTATTTCACACACAAAAATTTGTTTTTCTTTTCTCTCCTCTTGTTGCCTCGTTCGAAATACGCATACACACACAAACACTTTAATTTTTTTCCAACTTTGGGTAAGAAGATGAAGGTTTAAGTCTTGGGTTGATTCTAGTACACGGGTTAACATTTAAACAACGTTTGGGTTGTTTGGTTTGTGTCGATCTTGTTCAAAAGTGACGATTTTTGTAAGTCATCTTATTTCAAATATTTTTGTACTTTTGAATACCTTATGATGCATAGATGTTGGTTGTACGAGTTGATTGTTGTAATAATCAAAACTTGAAAACGAAATAAATCAAAAAAGGAGCGTTTGTTTGCGTCGAATACAAAAGAGGAGACAAAAGGATTTGTTGTTTTTACATCGTGGTCGTGATGGTTGAAAAATATTTGCTTGCTATGTAGCTTATTTTGTTTATAGCATATTGGCTTATTTTAAGCTTTTCGTGGCTTATTTTGAGCTTATTAGCTCTCAAAATTTTGAGGATATTAAGGAAAGTGTTTTTGGTTATTACCCTAATATGTCGTATTTTTTTGGACTATTTTTATAGCTTATGGTGATAACCAAATATAATACGTAGCTTACTAGCGTATGGTGTTTTTGGCTTATTAGTATATATAAGTCCAAATCATGAAAAGTGGTTGAAATTAAGGTATTAAAACCTTGGAAAACGTTACATCAACGTACGAGTCATGTCAAAATTTCGTAAAAAGTCTATACTTAGATTTTTTACTCGAAACGTGATTTTTCAAATTAATAATAAAATAATATTATTTTATTATCTTAATAAATCGACTAAAAGACAAAAAAATTAAATTTTCTCGAAACTTCTCTAAAAAGTTTAACGTAAATAAAGGTTTCAATTCGAATAGTATAAATGGTATATTTATGGTGACTAAGTGTACCGAATGGACTTATCGAAGTATATTTATAAGTATTTATAATAAGAATTTACTTACATTACTTAACTATTTTACTTAAATAGTATAAGTATATTATACCGAGATATGAGTTGGGATATGGTATCTTTTGAAGTTAAGCAGTCAACCATCACACCACTAAAACGCTAAAAATAACCGTACAACATGCGTCTAACCTCTATGCATCAAACATGAAAACTGTTTTGGAAATGAGTGATTAAAATGGAACGTTAATTGGACTAGGTCGTGTTCGGGCATCGTTGCATTTGCTTGTGTGACATTGAGTTTGTGGCTAGACACCTTTGCTTGAGGTGAGTTCTCGTAGCCCCACTTTTTAAATCTTTTCCGTTGGGGAAAAATGATACTCAAATGTGTTTTGAACTGTTTTCTGAACTGTGTGAAACGTAGTTTTGTTTTTGAAACAATTTATGTGCTTATGACTGCTATGTGAATATTATGTGGTTTGATTGTACTTGCATGCATCGAGATGCATGGCAATGTATGTGTTTAGCAAGGATTTGCTATGTCTTGTGGTGGTCTTGCCCTAAGCAATTGCTCCAGCTGGTAGGCCCTTAGGTGCGTAAGTGACATTAGGAGTTGCGACTCCAAGAGCATTGGTATATGCTGGTTTGGTGACTAGCGGGGATGCTAGGTCATGGTACATGATTAGCGGGGATGCTAAGTCATAGGTTGTTTGCATATATTCGCTGTCATATTTCACAATTGTCCATTGTTAAAAATATTGGCACAACGACTGGGTTTTAATTCAAACATACGAGCTCACCAACATTATTGTTGACGTTTTTGAGTATCATTTTCATGTGAAGAGAATGATCATTAAGGTTGAGATGTGTGATACCAGACTTTAAGTGTATCTTGTATGGATCATGTTTGAGAGGTCTCGCTTTGACGTATGTCATGGATTTGTTTTCTTGAGGATTGATGTTTAAGATTGTATGGACCCCTACGTGGGCTTATGATTGTAATAATTGGCGACTATGTGTTGTGTTCTTGTTGGGACTTCACTCAAATCTGTATTTGAGGTGAATGATCTTTATGACACTTTTCATTAATGCATTTTAGTTTTCTCTATTATGTATCTTGTGTTATGATTGATTATTCTTAGTTAGATACCCATGTTTCCGCCTATGTCGGGGTGTGACAGTTTTGGTTCCGTATATTTTGTCTTTTACTATTTTGACTTTATCATTTATGCTCCATATTTTTTTCTGACAGCTTTACTCATTTTATTAACAAAAAAGGACAATTATTATGATTTTCTGCTCCATATTTTTGGACTTTAATACTTTTGACATATCAAACTCTATAATTTATATTTTCTTTACTTTCACAGTTTTATAATAAACAAAATTATAAATATAAAAAAAAATTAATGATGTGTAAATCCTAATTTGATGGTGTGTAACCCACCAAGCCTTTAAATATCTTTGAAAACTGTAAATGACACAAAAGTTAGTAAATTTATATGTAAAAGAAAAAGTAAAATTTGTATTTACTTCTCTTTCACACACATTATTTCACTTGCTCTCTCATTTTTCTTTTTTATCTTTTCCAAACTTATCTATCACCACCATTTATATATTCGGCCACCATCCCTCCAGTCACCAAACCTCCGACCAAACACCATGACTACTAAGGGTGTCAAACGGGTCAACCCGACCCGAACCCAAACCCGATAAGGCCTTATAGGGTCGGGTTGATTTGGGTTCAACTTAGCTAATCGAGTTTATCGGGTCAACTCGATAAAACCGATAACCTAATAGGGTCGGGTTAGGGTTTTAATTAATTTGTTATCGGGTTATCCCGATAAACTCGATAAGGTAAAAACCCAATAAGAATCTATAACTTTTTAGTTAATTCTCTTTTGTCAGTCTATTAATTAGTCACATTTAACATTTCTTAATAAGTAAAGCTTGCTACACTTATAAATTATATCTTCTGTTTGGTTCTGGTGTTATTCTCATTTCCATACTTCTGCTGCTACTTGAGGCAAAATAAGATGCTTACTGCCCGCAACAATCAATACCAGCTTGTAATAATACTTTATTTCCTTCATTATATATTGGGCAAAAAAGAATACTAGTGTTTTTTTAGTCTAATATTTAAGTTGATGTCAAGGTAGGTAGTATTTTAATAAACAAAGTAAATTGTGAGATGAGATTAACATGTAACCCGATAAACCGATAACCTGATAACCCGTAACCCGATAGACCGGAAACCTTATAGGGTCGGGTTGCGGGTCAATTTTTATTTTTTCATAACCCGATAGACCCGACCTGATAAGCCCCTAACCCGACCTGATAACCCATTTGACACCTACAACCGCCAACGTACATGAGGCCACCATCAGTTGTGAAGAAGAGGGTGTTTTCTAGATACCCTTGTACCTCAGTCCGCCTCACCACCATGGCACCTCCAATCAACACAACCTCTGGTCACCATCACATCTGGTCCGCCACCTTCGGTCACCACCATTGCACCTCAGGTCTTCGTCGCCTCCGGTCAAGATCTAATACTTTTTTTGGTGATGAGGGTGGTGTTTAATTTTTTACATGTAGCATCAAGATCTAACAATTTTTTTGACGAAATGGGTTTTGTAACTCAAGATTCAACACTTAGTTTGAGAGCTAGAAGAAGAATTGTGGAAGTAAGTAAATTTAAAAAAATAATCTTATGGAAAAGAAAAGAAAATTAATGAGTTTGAACATTAATTTGCTATCTTTTATTAGTGTAAACTTATATTGGGAATTGAAAAAGTAAAAGCACAATAATAAAAATGAAAATGAAAATCAAAGTCATATGGTGGGGCTTGTATCCTAAAATGGTGAGGTGTAAACCCACAACCCTCTTTATAACCTATCAGGTTGGTGACTTTTGTGAAAGTGGGCATATTAATGCAAGTACCCTTCATGTATAACAAGTGATTTAAAGTGACTTTTAAAAATATATGATAATGTGTTAACAAGTTTCAATAAGTTTTTCAATGTCACTTATTATGTCCAAGCCTATTCCTTTTGATTTTTTTTATTTTTATGTTCCTTTATGTTTTTTTCTCACAGTTTCAAAGTTTATTATGGCCCAAAAATCCGACATGTTGTTTATTGTTTTGTTGAGTATTACAATCAAAAATCATGTATAAAGATTATTTTGGTCAAAAATGCAACATTGTGTTTATCAATTTGATTTGGTAATTACAGTAAAGAACTACTCAAATTATAGATGTAAATATGTTCTAACAAAAGTAGTTATCCATAAATATATTTATAAAACAATAAGAGTTTGGTTTTCAACAAGAAAGATATGAGGTCATTTATTTCTAAATTCAAATGACCATTGACCATGTAATATAAACAAAATGAAAAGGCGGTAAGAACGCCCCCTAGATGTTTCAAGATTATTCGAGAGGCGTAGACTGATGTTGATTTCGGTAGTCATAAAACAATTTTCCTGTAAAGGGCCTTCAAACTTTTACAATAATCATAAAAAGTGGTTACACTATTGAGGGACTGGAATGCACACTCAAGGAAGTTAGAGGACTAGCACTGGCGTATGAAGCCTCTATATACTCATTCCTTTTACAACAACAACACACAACACAATACGATCATCTTCTTTATCGAGTTACTTACATTTCTCCCATAAAACCTATCACCATCATTGTCATCTCTCTCCTATTGATTAGGTTGTTTATCACAATGATATTCAATCTTTTGTGTATTGTAAACGTTCGACTATTATTTAATCGTTCTATTACGAATCATTGTTCTTTGTGTTATCCTGTAGATACATGGTATATGGTTAAGATACTTGTGGTTGTATTTGTTTTCACAATAAACTACTTATCTTGTTGCCATAGCTTTTTAAACGCAGAACAAATGGAAGTCCAAATCATGCCTCGAAACACCAACAACAATCCCCACAACCGTCACATCACCACCAACAACAATAACCACCGCCGTGACGACAACAAAAACATTCACCACCCCCACACCCATTAATCTTTTACGTCCATAGATGTATAGTATGCATTTGTACTATTATGCTGCTTCTTGATATAGTCTACTTTCGTTAACATAAATAAGATATAAAAGTTGTAATATGGAAATAGATTTTGTTTGACGTAGATGAATTCCATGTCAAATATGATTTTAGTGAAAACGCAATAAAATTCGATGGGAATGCCACCCTTAATATACTTTTTAAAATATCTGGCAATATTGAGCGTGATAAAAAATTTTAAAATAACCACAACTATATTTAATCAGTGGTCAATAGTTAGTTTTTCTAAAAGCTCGTATTCTTTGTTATCGGAATACGGGAGAAATATTTTAGTTGTTATACTTTCCACCAGAAAAGCTACTCTCTTTTAAAGAGGGTTTAACTGAGGAATTCTCTAGGTTTCACCTTAACATTCAATTTGAATGAAATGTCAAGTGAGAGAGATATTATATTATAATATTATTGTCAAATTCTGTATGAAGCTACACATCAGTTAACAAGATGTATACACGTATGAAATGTAATGTGTAATATAACATTTTAGATATCGGATTAAAATACTTTTTATATTTTGGTTACCCGAATTTGCAAATTTAGATATCGGATTTTCGGATGTCCGAAAGAATATAATACATCTAAGTTTTAAACTATTTGAAACAATTTTATTTTTAAAAATGTAATAGTATGAAAATTAATGTTGTTGGCGTGGATGATATCTATGTCAACTTCAGTAAACAATATGCATCCTAAAATCGACATCAAACACATAACAAACGCCTCTCACTTCACAAATATAAACACGACGACACACTTATCTTTTTATTTAAGATAAAATCGAACCTAACTTTTCTTTTGATCTTCTCCAAACCACGAATCATAAAAAACCAACACACAAATACCCAAAGCGCAAACATCTTTTTCGAAGATGCAGAAGGATTGCGTCTAAGATCTTTAACAAAGGTATCGATTAGGTTTTGATTTTGTTTCCTTTTCATGTAAGCTGAAGAACACACACACAATAACACAACTCTTGAAAATTATTTTTAAAAGCAGGTTATTGATATGGGTTTTGCTTTGATTGATTATTTCTTGGTTTTGATCTTGTTCAACTTTGTAAACTAAAACCACAAACCAAATATAGTAAAGCGTGAATCGACTTTTAAAAAACAAATTATTTTAATAGTTGTGTTTTGATATTTATGTGTACTGGATTAAACAACGCAAATGGAACTCAAAATGGTGCCTCTAAACACCAATAACAATCCCCAGCGCCGCCACATCACCACCAACAACAATAACCACCCCCTCACCCAATAATATTTTACGTCCAGAGAGGTATAGTATGCAGTTGTATTTTTATGCTTCCTTATTTAGTCTACTTCCATTTAACAGAAATAAGATATAAAATTGGTAATATGGAAATAGATTTTATTGAAATAGATGAATTCCATGTCAGATATGATTTTAGTGAAAAGGCAATAAAACTCAATGGGAATGCCACCCTCGATATACTTTTTAAAATATCTGGCAATATTGAGTGCGATAATAATTTTTTTATAATAACCACAACTCTCTTTGATCAGTGGTCAATAGTTAGTTAGTAAAAGCTAGCATCCCTTGTTATCGGAATACGATAGATATATTTTAGTTGTTAAATTTGAGTCTAGGCACCCAACTCACTTTCCACTAGAAAAGCTACTTCTTTTTAAAGAGGGTTTGACCGAAGGCCCCTCTAGGTTTCAGCTTGACATTCAATTTGAATGGAATGTCAAGCAAGAGAGATATTATATTATATCTCCTGCTGATATGCAACTGAGATATTCTTTTCAAATTCCTTATGAAGCTACACATCGGAAAACAAGATCTATACACGTATGAAATGTAATGTGTAATATAACATTTTAGATATCAGATTAAAATAAAATGTTTTTTTTGTTACCCGAAATTGCAGATTTAGATATCGAATTTTTCGGAAGTCCAAAAGAATATAATACAAATAAGTTTTAAACTATTTAATTTTTTTTAATATTACAAAAGTAATAGTAAAACCTCCATTAAAGCAAATAATGGGATCTGTGAAAGTGTGGGCTTGAAATAGTAACTTCAGATAAAAGTAAGGATTTGAGAATATATATAATGATAGACATCGGGCTCTAAGTCATCTTCACTCCATGAAGAACATAGAACCTTAAAACCTCCATTAGAGCAAATACTGAGATGTGTTTTCTCTTGTGATTAACTAATTTTCTTTCTTGTGTTTTAAATCTAAGGTAGTTCTCATTCACATTCTAAGGTAGGTCCTAGATTTATTTATATGTCGCTTCTTAAAAGCTCAATTTTTAAGGTGGACTCTAGTAACCATCTGCGTATAACGTATCTTGTTGCCATAGCTTCTCAAACACAGAAAAAACGCCTCCACAAATGGAAGTCGAAATGGTGCCTCGAAACAACAACAACAACAATCCCCACCACCACCACATCACCGCCAACAACAATAACCATTGCCCTCACCCAATAATCTTTTACGTCTAAATAAGTATAATATGCGTTTATTTTATTACATTGCTTCTTGGTCTAGTATACTTTCGCTTTTTTTTGGGTAACCATGGTTTAAGACCCTTTAGCCGACTAATCCATAGGGTTTAAACCCACCGTCACACAGACTCAAACCAGGTAAAGCCATCTTTTTTTAGTCTACTTTCGTTTAACAGAAATAATATATATAAAAGTGGTAATATGGAAGTACATTTTGTTGACATAGATGAATTCAATGTCAAATATAATTTTAGTGAAAAGGCAATAAAACTCGATGGGAATGCCACCCTCGTTATACTTTTTAAAATATCTAGAAATACTGAGCGCGATAATGGAAATTTTATAATAACCACAACTCTATCTTATCAGAATACGAGATAGGTATTTTAGTTGTTAAATTTGAGTCTAGGTACCCACTTAGTTTGAGAGCTGGAAGAAGAATTGCAGAAGTAAGTAACTTTAAAAAAATAATCTTATGGAAAAGAAAAGAAAAATAATGAGTTTGGACATTAATTTGTTATATTTTATTGGTGTAAACTTATATTGAGAATTGAAAAAGTAAAAGCACAATAATAAAAATGAAAATGAAAATCAAAGTCATATGGTAGGGCTTGTATCCTAAAATGGTAGGGTGTAAACCCACAACCCCCTTTATAACCTATCAGGTTGGTGACTTTTGTGAAAGTGGGCATAATAATGCAAGTACCCTTCATGTATAACAAGTGATTTAAAGTGACTTTTAAAAATATATGATAATGTGTTAACAACTTTTAATATGTTTTTCAATGTCACTTATTATGTCCAAGCCTATTCCTTTAGATCTTTTTTTTATTTTTATGTTCCTTTATGTTTTTTTCTCACAGTTTCAAAGTTTATTATGGCCCAAAAATCTAACATTTGTTTATTGTTTTGTTGAGTATTACAGTCAAAAATCATGTAGAAAGATTATTTTGGTCAAAAAATGCAACATTGTGTTTATCAGTTTGATTTGGTAATTACAGTAAAGAACCACTCAAATTATGGATGTAAATATGTTCTTACAAAATTAGTTATCCATAAATATATTTATAAACTAGTAAGAGTTTGGTTTTCAACAAGAAAGATATGAGGTCATTTATTTCTAAATTCAAATGACCATTGACCATGTAATATAAACAAAATGAAAAGGAGGTAAGAATACCCCCTAGACGTTTTAATATTATTCGAGAGGCGTAGACTGATGTTGATTTTGGTAGTCATAAAACAATTTTCCTGTAAAGGGTCTTCAAACTTTTACGATAATCATAAAAAGTGGTTACACTATTGAGGGACTGGAATGCACACTTAAGGAAGTTAGAGGACTAGCACTGGCATATGAAGGCTCTATATACTCATTCCTTTTACAACAACATCACACAACACACAACACAATACGATCATCATCTTTATCGAGTTACTTACATTTCTCCCATAAAACCTATCACCATCATTGTCATCTCTCTCATATTGATAGGTTGTTTATCACAGTGATATTCAATCTTTTGTGTATTGTAAACGTTCGACTATTATTTAATCGTTCTATTACGAATCATTGTTCTTTGTGTTATCCTGTAGATACATGGTATATGGTTAAGATACTTGTGGTTGTATTTGTTTTCACAATAAACTACTTATCTTGTTGCCATAGCTTTTTAAACACAGAACAAATGGAAGTCCAAATTGTGCCTCGAAACACCAACAACAATCCCCACAGCCGTCACATCACCACCAACAACAATAACCACCGTCGTGACGACGACAAAAACATTCACCACCCCTACACCCAATAATCTTTTACGTCCAAAGATGTATAGTATGCACTTGTATTATTATGCTGCTTCTTGATTTAGTTTACTTTCGTTTAACAGAAATAAGATATAAAAGTTGTAATATGGAAATAAATTTTGTTTGACATAGATGAATTCCATGTCCAATATGATTTTAGTGAAAACGCAATAAAACTCGATGGGAATGCCACCCTCGATATACTTTTTAAAATATCTGGCAATATTGAGCGCGATAATAAATTTTAAAATAACCACAACTCTATTTAATCAGTGGTCAATAGTTAGTTTTTCTAAAAGCTCGTATTCTTTGTTATCGGAATACGAGAGAAATATTTTAGTTGTTATATTTGAGTCTGGGTACCCAACTTACTTTCCACCAGAAAAGCTACTCTTTTTTAAAGAGGGTTTAACCGAGGAATTCTATAGGTTTCACCTTAACATTCAATTTGAATGAAATGTCAAGTGAGAGAGATATTATATTATAATATTATTGTCAAATTCTGTATGAAGCTATACATAAGTTAACAAGATGTATACACGTATGAAATGTAATGTGTAATATAACATTTTAGATATCGGATTAAAATATTTTTTTATATTTTGGTTACCCGAAATTGCAAATATAGATATCAGATTATTCGGATGTCCGAAAGAATATAATACATCTAAGTTTTAAACTATTTGAAACAATTTTATTTTTAAGAAAGTAATAGTATGAAAATTAATGTTGTTGACGTGGATGATATCTATCTCAACTTCAGTAAACAATATGCATCCTAAAATCGACATCAAACACAGAACAAACGCCTCTCACTTCACAAATATAAACACGATGACACACTTATCTTTTTTATTTAAGATAAAATCCAACCTAACTTTTCTTTTGATCTTCTCCAAACCACGAATCATAAAAAATCAACACACAAATACCCAAAGCACAAACATCTTTTTTGAAGACACAGAAGGATTGCGTCTAAGATCTTTAACAAAGGTATCGAGTAGGTTTTGATCTTTTTTCCTTTTCATGTAAGCCAAAGAACACACACACAATAACACAACTCTTGAAACTTGTTTTTAAAAGCACGTTACTGATATGGGTTTTGTTTTGATTGATTATTTCTTGGTTTTGATCTGGTTCAACTTTGTAAACTAAAACCACGAACCAAATATAGTAAATCGTGAATCGATGATATGTGAGAGATCACATATCCTATCTATACCAAAAATGGCCATTAAATGATTAAATAATGCAAATTATGCTTGTATTTGTGTATTTTGTCGTTTGTGAATGTGTAGGTACGGATATTGCAAAGATCACAAGAAAACTGTTAAAACCGAACAAACACGGACACGAGAACGGATAGAGTGCAAAAGAGCCAGAAGGTTTCAATAATGCTCAGTCAAAGTCAACTCTTGGTCAACATTGGTCAACCACAAGAAGACAAAACCCTTAAAAATACCCACAAAAGCCCTTAATGTTAAAACCATTTTCACTTAGAACCCTAAACCCTAACACCGTTAGTCCTTTGGTAATATAGGACTAACGGTCGTTATCTCCTTATAATAAACCAAAACCATTAACCCGTTTACCTTTTCAAATGCCCCAAGCCCAAAAACAAATGCAACCGGCCCATTTAAAAAAAAAACCCAAGTCAACCCTCATTTCCCTTGGTCAAACGAAATCAAAAATGGCGCGAACAGTGAAAATACTATTCACTATCTTCTCCGTTTAACCTCACCTCAAATTAAAGGGTAAAATGCGATTAATGACGTGGCTCAATGATTGTAATACCAAGCTTCACGCTGGCAAAAGGATACATCATCAAGCTCTTTCATTGGTCAAGCCGGGACATGGGTATGGCACCTGGAGTCAAGGAAACACACAATGAATGGAAATTTTACACTAAATCCTTTGCTAAAGAAGAACAAGTACTCTGACACACGGACTGCCACGCTGGCAATCTGTGCGCTCACTTATTTGATCCAACGGCTTAAACAAAGGATCCAATGATTGGCATTAAAGGAAGGGACGAGATCAAAGCTTGGAGGAGCATGTTGAGAGACCTAGAAGCTTCTCTCTCAGCTATAAATACAAGACCTCTTCACTCACAGCAATCAATCTAGGAGTAGTTTTAATATAGCTTATTGTGTAGCTTATTTCCATGTAATTTCAGCTTATTTCTTTAGAAAAATGTAATTCTCTTTTCATTTAATCTTGTAATCAGTTTTCATATTAATAAAAAGTCAAGTTTCGTATTGAGTAATTGTTAAATGTTTTTTTACCTTGATACAAAATAGTTAAATAAGCTCTCTTTTGTCTACATAAGCTCAATAAGTTGTCAAGTTTATTCATTAGCTGAGCTTATCTTACACAGATCCTCCCCTAAATTACCTTAACTTGAAAAATGGAAGGGAAACTAAACATGGATGGGTTTCCAGGACTATACCAGCTTATCACTTGATAAGCTGGAGCTTGTTGATAGTTCTTAGAGCATTTGTTAGCCTTGTTTGTGCAAAGGCATCTTGTGAGTTCATTTCTACTTTACTGTCTTTAAATTTGAAATTCATAAGTTTAAAATGAGTTGTGGTGATTTAAAGGAGTGTTTGGCTTACGGCAGCACTAACTAAAGTTAGTACTGTCCATAGCCTTTTGTTCCTTTAATTCAACTTTGAACTCCGTGTTTAAATTCATGAGTCAAGGATTTAGGAAATTTGTAGACTCAAATCCAGTTTTTCATAGTTTGTTAAAATCTATTAGTTTAAGTCAGTATGTCATAAGCATTGTTAGCTAATTTAGTTTCTAGATATTGATTTTGCTTTTTGAGCTTTAGATTTGATGTTTTTAAGGTGTAGAAACATAGATTTATAGCATGCACTTGTTAGAATTGTATTTGGGTCATTTTGGTTGCAAACTACATCAGCAGTGATTAACAGCAAACAACCATTTTCAATCTCCAAAATCAGAGGGTAAAAGTAGATTTTAGCTTTTAACTTTTAAAACATAAGTAGTTTGTAGGTCATAGATCATTTGTCTCAGTTTGTTTTCTCAAAATTTGCTTATTTTGATATCTATTTTTAAGCTAGAAATCAGCAAGTTTTCTTTTGAAAAACCAAAAATGTACTCAGAACATGCTGAGTACATAAGCAGTTTTTACTTAGCTTTTTAATTGGTCATTTGAGTTTCAAAATAATTTTAAAAAGCTGTTCAAAGTAGCTTATTGGTCAGGTTTTAAGGTGGTATAGCTTAATAAGCCATAAGGATCTTATAGCTTATTGAAAAATAAGCTCAAAGATACCCTTAGGGCCTGTTTGGTTCTCAGTTTTTCATTTAGTGCTTATTTGAAATTTTAGCTTTTTTCCTCTAGCATTAGCTTAGTCTTAGTTTTTAATAGCTTATTAGGTTTATACTTAGTTAGTATTAGCTTAATAGGGTCAGGTTTAGTTTGTTTTAGCTTTTTCATATAAAAACTAAAAACATATATAAACATCATAAATAGTCTTTCCATGTAGCTTTTTCTATGCTTATTTGAATTTCAAAATAGTTTCTAATTTATGTTTTAAGTAGAGTTTAAGCCAAGCTTCAAGTAGATATAGGGCTTATTGCCATAAGGTTCCAATAGCTTAGTTAAAATTAAGCTTAAAAAGTGTCATTTGGTCTATTTGGTAGCTGAAGTAAGAATATGAGCTAATTTGATAATCTCAGCTTATGAATTGCTTCTTTTTTGTTAAGTTTAGCTTATTAGGATAGTGTTAGTCTAAGAATAGCTTATTTCAGTTTCTAGCTTATTTAGTTTGTCAAAAAGCCAAAAATAGCATTAAGTGTGTTCTGTCTTTTTATATAAGCTCTTTTCAGCTTATTCAATGATTTTCAGAAGTAATCTCTTTTATAAAATTTGTTAGTTTTTAAGAGTTCTATAACTTTGCTTTTGAATGTTTTTGAAAATAAAAAAAATATATAAAAAACAAGAGGCTTGGATTCGAACCCAAGACCTCCTGCTTTTCACACATACGCCTTACAAACACACACAATAACCATTTGTGCTACAATAGCTCATCCGTCATTTCCCTCTCACACTTTTCTTTTAACACCTTTTTAATTTCTTTTTATTTTAAGCAATTCGAATGCTATTTAGCTTAACTCCAGCTTATTACGTTTAGCATTTTAGGTTTTCTTATTTTTCCTGCAACCTTCTTAGCATAAGAAACTTTTAGTAATTTTTGTAGAATTTTTAGGTTAAGTTTTACATTTTTAATCATTTATTTTCATTGAAAACTTTAAAAATCATAAAAAATAGAAAAATAATAAAAAAATAATTTTCTTTTTTCTAAATTTTACTTTTAACATTCAGAAGCTAGGAAAAATAGATTTGCTTCCGTAGGGTTTAAATTGCAAAATTTCGATTTTTAAACAACGGGATTGATTCCCGTTCTTGTTTTCGTTCACGTTTTTAGAGTTTTTAAGCCCTAAACACTTTCGTTTTTAGTATAGTTTTCTTTGTTTTAGCTTTTTAGTCAATTAAGTCTTTCAAAAACCAAAAAGATCATTTTAGGCTTAATTTTGATAATTTAGGGTTTTTAGGTCCCGTTTAGGATTCCCAATTTGCATTTTTTAGTTAAAATTTACTTTCCCGTATTGATTTCTTGTAGTTAGGTTTAATTGTTCCTTTTAGGATTTTAGAAAACAAATCATCTTCGAACCAATTCAAATCATTGTCCAAATAACAAACGTGGTCTCAATTTCATAAATCTTTGGGAAAACGACCCGGTAATCACTTACCGGTTAAACGTGTAGTATTTTTGTAAGATTTTTCCTCTAAATCTTTGTCCTCAAGGATTTTTAGTAAATTTCCTTATACTTTGATATTATTACGTATTAAATTGAAAAGGATTAATTTTTAGCGTCGTTGCCGGGGATTTGTGATTAAGATTTTTTCGTTTGCAGTTTGTCGATCGTGATTTGGAGAACCTTTCGTCTTCAAAAATTACGCTTTTAAGAAAATCAAAAAATACAAAAAATTTTAAATACAAAAAGTAAAAAAAAAATATTTTTCTTTTCTTTTTAGTATAAGTAGAAGACTTAAATAAGAAAAATACAAAAATATTTGCTCTTCCGGATTTTTTGATTTTTCTTGTGAATTCATTAAGAAATAAAAAAATTAACAAAGTTGGTAAAAGAACACCAACAAATAATACCTTCAACTGAGGTATTATCCATCAATAAGTTCCCGAACCAAAGATTCAAATTTTTTTACCGTTTGTGTCACTTACGAAAAAGGCCATGATCTTTTTGTTAAAATTTATTTTTACTTTAAGAGAGTTAACCCTACGTTTGGTTTGATTTATTCGGTAAACAAAAATATTTCCTTTTCTCATTTCTTTAACATTTCATTGTTTTGATTTAATGCAGCGCACTAAAAATTCCAATTTTTCTAAATAATTCCGAACATAACCATCTGAGATGTCGAAATAAAGGACGTGCTCCAAACATAGTCGAACCCGAGCTTCGTACTATCGTTGCACCAATGGCGGAACGTACAATGGAAGAGCTACTCCGTGCACCTACAGAAGGGCATGGAGAAGCTATCGTTTTTACCAGAAATTAATGCGGATCATTTTGAGATTAAAATAAATTTATTACAATGGGTTCAAGCGAACCCGTTTTCACGTTTAGAGACGAAAATCTCTATGCTCATAATTATGAGTTTACCAAATGAGAGTACACAAGAGCCGGAAGTTTCTAGCAAAAGGTCATCAAAAGTCAACCCTTGGTCAACAATGGTCAACTTATAAAATGCCAAAACCCTCAAAATGCCCAAATGAGCCTTAATGTTAAACCAAATTCATCAAAAGCCCTAAAAACCCTAACACCGTTAGTCCTCTTTTATAAAGAAACTAACGGTCATTAAACCCTTTTACCATTATAACAATAACCATTTACCCAAAACCCACGGCCCATTTTCCTTTTACACAAGCCCAAATCAAAACTTCTACAACCCGGGTCAAATATAAAAACATATGAAATTGGGAGGCGGGAAAAATAGTTTCACTATTTACCCGTCTTCCCCAATTTACCATCTTTAATATAACCTCAATTAAAATGAAATTAACCCCTCTCCCATTTAATCAACATGGCCACAAGAGATACTAAGTACCAAGTACCATGTTAGCATCAAAAACGTCATCAAACGCTTATGATTGGCTACAAGGACTCAAAAGAATGACACGTGGGATGGAAACTAACACACTAAAAGATGGGATTTTACACTGAAAATAAGGCAAAACGAAGAACAAGAGAGGGATCAAACCACGGATTACCACGCTGGCAATCTGTGTGCTCATTTTGATCTAACAGTTTAGAAAGGAGATCCAATGATTAGCAATGATTGAAAGGCTGAGATGAAGACCAAGGGTACTTACAATCAAGTTGCCCCTCCAAACCGAATTAGTAATCAAATGGCACCACCAGGTTTTGCTCCGGTGCAAAACAATGGTCAAAATAGGTTTAATCAAAATCAAGTTCAAGGGAATAATTTTAATTGGGGAAATAATTTTCATGGTGATCAAGGTTTTCAACCTTAAAATAATCATGCTCTAAATTTTCAAAATCAAGGATTTCAAAACCAACCTTTTCAAGTGCCTAATAATCAAGTTCAACAAGAGTTTTCAAATGATTTTTCGAGTTACAAGAGAAATAACGATCAAATGTTAAGAAACATGCAAAATCAAATCAACTCGTTGAAAGGAGACCTTAAGAATGAAATTCAAAACACGATAAAATCTCAACAAGCCGTCATGATGAATCAACAAACTACCTTTCAAAATAATTTGCAAAACATGATAGGTGGATTGTTTCAAAACCATGCCTCAACTTCGGGTACTCTTCCGAGTAATACCATTCCAAACCCGAAGGGTGAGATGAAAGCAATCACTACTCGAAGTGGTGTTGCTTACGAGGGACCCTCGATTCCTACTAATCCTTCTCCTAAAAAGGTAGTAGAATGAGAAACCGAGGAGACAACGGATAAAGAGCAAACAAATTTCCAAGGAAGTACCGCTCAAATCCCACCTCCGGTTATCCCCATTTCTATTCCGGAACCCGATGTTCCAAAGACTTTGCCTAAAACCACTCCCATTCCGGAACCCGATGTTCCGAAGAGTTTACCTAAGCCGAATATTCCATATCCTTCACGACGTAATGATCAAAAATCCCGTGACAAAGCTTCGAATCAAATGGAGAAGATCTTCCAAATCATTCAAGATTTGCGCTTCGACATAAGTTTCGCGGATGCTTTACTTTTGATGCCAAGATTTGCTCCTACGATTAAGAGTTTGCTCATGAATAAGGAAAAGTTGCTTGAGTTAGCTAAGATACCGTTGAACGAGAATTGCTCGGCGATGCTCCTCAAAAAGCTTCCCGAAAAGCTTGGAGATCCCGGCAAGTTTCTTATTCCATGCAATTTTCCGGGAATGGATGTATGTCACGCCTTGGCCGATCTTGGCGCGAGCATAAATCTTATGCCCCTTTCTATTTGGAAAAAGCTTTCTTTACCCGAACTTACACCAACTCGGATGACTTTAGAGCTAGCAGATCGATCCATTACTCATCCTAAAGGAGTCGCTGAAGACGTTTTTGTCAAAGTTGGGAGTTTTCACTTTCCTACCGATTTTGTTGTTGTTGATTTTGAAGCCGATCCTCGAGTACCTCTCATTTTAGGAAGATCCTTTTTGAGGACCGGTCGAGCTTTAATTGATGTGTATGAAGGAGAGCTTATTTTAAGGGACGAAAATGAACAAATAATTTTTCATGTCAATGGCACGACAAAACATCCTCAAAAGCATGTAAACGAGTCAATTAAAATGGTTAATGACACATGCAAGGATAGTTTTAAGAAGTTCACCGACGACCGGAATTTACCTCATGTAAAAAAAACCTAATTTTCTCTCCTCCTTTGGTGATTTCCGGCCGTCTATTTCTAATCATTCTCTTGCTTCTTTCTGATCTCTTAATTCGTAATTGGATCTTTACCTTCGTGTTTCTGTGTTTTTTTAACTTATATCAATTTAGGGTTTCAATTTGTTTTTTTAGGGTTTCGTTTTCATCCTATTAGGGTTGTTATCAAAATCATTTGAAACATATTAAATCTTGAGTTGATCTTGTTTAAGGAATACTTGATTCGTTAAGGATTAATATTCGATTTGGATTAAGGTAAGTTTAAAGTCGGTTTGTGTTTTGGTTTAGGCTGGGCCGATCATTCTAATCTATTGAAATCATCTATATATAATCAGCGTGTCCTTGTTCTCACTAATCGATCTTTCACAAGGGTTTCACTGATTTGGGTTTTATTTTGAACGTGTGCTCATCGATTCACATTTAGGGTTTTGATCCTATTGTGTCTTTTCGACTTCTAAGCCCTAACTAGGGTTTCTACCCCTGACGAATCTTCTATTAACCCTAATTATTTAGGGTTCGTTCTTAATTTCGGTTTATTCTTGTTAGGATTCATTGGCAGCGTGGGGTAACCAGTATGTGGTTAATTGATATACAACTCTGTTTAGGGTTTAATTGGCGCTGGTTTTTTGTTGATTGCTGCTGATTTGGTTGAATGTGGGTTATTGTGAGAGTTGAATAAAGGTTTTTTGAATCGTTCAGCAACTGCTTTCAAGGATGTTGATAACGATTTGATTGGTAAAGGGTCGCTATTGGGTGATCTTGCTAGCAAGATTCGGAACATTTATGGCAAAATTTTGGGCAGAGATGGTAAACCAATGGTGGCTAGTCGTTGTGTTTGTTTTGCTGATACAACAAAGGAAAGTGTTTGTGGTGATGGGCGTAGTGTGAATAATGATTTTAGCATGGCGGAGCCTTCATCACAAGCTGTAGAATAACCATTAACGTCTGATCATCAGAAGTTTATGGTTCATGGGGATGGAATTAGGCCTGAGTTAAGGTGTACTTATCCCATGATGAATGATTCCAGAAGCCACACAAACGATGCATCCATTGAACAAAATTCGGCTGTTTGTTTACCTTTGGAAGCAATTGATGAAATTAAAGCTCATTTTGTAAATACTTTGTATGGGTTTCCTGTTGGTAAGCGGTTAACATTCCCTATGGTGGAGAATTATGTTAAGCATGCGTGGGCGAAGTTTGGGCTGAAACAAGTCATGATGCATCACGGTTTTTTCATGTTTCAGTTCGATTCAAAAACTGGTATGGAAAAGGTTATGGAGGGTGGTCCTTGGCGAATTCAGTTAGTACCCTTTATTTTAAAAGTTTGGATGCCGAATACACTACTTAAGAAGGAAAAAGTGTCTAATGTTCCCTTATGGGTGAAAATGCATAACGTACCTATAGTAGCTTATTCGAAGGTTGGGCTTCATTTGATTTCAGCCAAGGTGGGGAGAAAATGAGGCTTGATGGCTCACACTAATTTCATAATGCCTAATTCATGGGGGCGTAGTGACTATGCTAGAGCCCTTATGGAAGTGTCGACTGATAAGCCTCTTGTTGATTCGGTTGATATTGATATTCCTCGTGATGATGGAAAAGGATACACTACGGTTAATGTTAGGATTGAGTTTGAATGGCAGTTCCTACTAATCATTCTCCTAAAAAGGTAGTGGAACGAGAAACCGAGGAGACAACGGATAAGGAGCAATCAAATTTCCAAGAAATTACCGCTCAAATCCCACCTTCGGTTATCCCCATTTCCATTCCGGGACCCGATGTTCCGAAGAGTTTACCTAAGCCGAATATTCCATATCCTTCTCGACTTAACCAAGAAAAGTCTCGTGACAAAGCTTCGAATCAAATGGAGAAGATCTTCCAAATCATTCAAGATTTGCGCTTCGACATAAGTTTCGCGGATGCTTTACTTTTGATGCCAAGATTTGCTCATACGATTAAGAGTTTGCTCATGAATAAGGAAAAGTTGCTTGAGTTAGCTAAGATACCATTGAATGAGAATTGCTTGGCAATGCTCCTTAAAAAGCTTCTCGAAAAGCTTGGAGATCCCGACAAGTGTCGTGCAAGCATAAATCTTATGCCCCTTTCTATTTAGAAAAAGCTTTCTTTACTCGAACTTACACCAACTCGGATGACTTTAGAGCTAGCAGATCGATCCATTACTCATCCTAAAGGAGTCGTTGAAGACGTTTTTGTCAAAGTTGGGAGTTTTCATTTTCCTACCGATTTTGTTGTTGTTGATTTTGAAGCCGATCCTCGAGTACCTCTCATTTTAGGAAGATCCTTTTTGAGGACCGGTCGAGCTTTAATTGATGTGTATGAAGGAGAGCTTATTTTAAGGGACGGAAATAAACAAATAATTTTTCATGTCAATGGCACGACAAAACATCCTCAAAAGCATGTAAACGAGTCAATTAAAATGGTTAATGACACATGCAAGGATAGTTTTAAGAAGTTCATCGACGAACCCGCTCTAGTTTGCTTGCCTCCTTCGGAAGATGACAACGATGAAAAGGAAAAGCAGGAAGTGAAGAATCTAGCAGAGTCAACAACTAAACGCCAAACTCGTATCACACCTTGTTTGAAGAATTTTAAAGTTATTTACAAGGAGAGCATTTTTCATTCAAACAAAACACCTCAAGTTTCTTCGGTTTTTGCAATCACATCCACCTTACCGTCTATTGAGCCCAAGGATTCTCTCATAATGGGGGACGAACACCTTAGTACTTTTAGTGCTGAGGAAATTGTCCCAATCCCAAGAGAATCTGAGGATACATCCAGGAGTGATAGTAAGAATGTTTTACCTTCGTGTGATGATTTCTCTTCCATCAACGTTCCACGTGATGATTCCGTGACTTTCTCTAACTCTCTTTTTGAATTTGATGTCAATTTCAACTCTAGTGACATAAACCCTCTTTTTAATGAAGTGTTAGAGGACATCGAGTGCAAGGATTCTTATGATTCTAACCTTGATAAGTCAACTTTCCTAGTCACACCTCTTTTTGATTCTAAGAAGGATGAGTGTCTCGCCCTAGAAGACGACATTAAGATTCTACTTCACCATGATCCGTCTACTCCTTTGAAAAGCGTTGCTTCCATTCTTGAGGGATTCATCAATGATCCACCTTTCGAAGAGAACGATGATTTATTTGATTTGGAATGTAAAACGAATGATTGGAAAAGAATCTTATACGATGCTCAAATTGATGAGGCTGATTGTTTCGACCCAGGAGGCGATAATGATGAGATCAATGCTTTTCTAGCTATCAAAGTTCCTACGTATATTGAGGAAGGTTATTATGACTCAGAAGGAGACGTATTATATCTTGAGAGTTTGCTTAGTGATGATACCACCCATAATCTCTCTCCCGAAGTATTTTTCGATCATGAACCACAACATGATACTTTTTCTCCCAAAAGTGATCCTCTCCACCATGAGTTCACCGGTGAACTTATCACGATTCCTCCAGGAATTGTTAGAGAGCACGAGGATTATATCAATCGAATGTCGTTGTTATGCGGTAATTCATCTTCCCAGTCACCGGAAAATTCTCATACAATCATTGAGTCTCTTCCCACATCTACTACTCTCGTTGAAGATAGTGACTCTAATAGGGAAGAGATTGATATATTTTCTAGACCGAATGATTCGATACCACCAGGTATTGAAAGTGATTTTGACTCGGAAGAGGATATTATTGACAACTTGCTTAACAATGATCCTATACCCGAATATGAGCGTTTAACCTTCGACATGGAACCCGATGTGCGAGTGATAAACAATGTTGATGAGTTTAATGAAGACGAATGTTTTGACCCAGGGGGAGGTGAGATTAATGTTGAAGTTGAAGATTCCTTCACATTTGTCATTCGGACTTTTCTTCCGTATCTCACTTACCCTGAGGTTTCTCCTTTACTTTCCTCCACCAAAAACGAGGACACCATTTTGACCCCGACATCTCCACTTAGAGCCGGTGGCATCTCATCGGGATGGAACTTTCATGAGCTTAAATGTTTATCCAAACATTCATGAAAGCCTGATTAAGATTTTCTCTTCCATTTACTTTCTCCAAGGACGAATGAATTCGGGGATCGAGTCAAGCTATATGACTCGGTTACCAAAAACAAAGCGCTTTATGGGAGGCACCCCATGCTTATCCATTTTCTATTTTCTTTCTTATTTCTGTTGTGATGTGAGGAGGCTTGTACTTTTCTAATTCTTGTTGTTGTTTGTACTTGTGATTGTTTGCAGGATTGACCCAGAATTTTCTGAAGACTCTTGTGTTCGGTGTTTTGTCCCGGTCCACTTGAGCTTCCTAGCCTTTGCTTGCCATTAGTTTGGGGAAATCCGATATCCTAAAGATTATTATCGACTAACATTTATCTTTTAGCACACTTAATAAACGGCTAAAGATTTTTGTAATACTTTCTTCATGTTTAGGTTATGCATTAGACTTTTTGAGTTCTAGTATGGGGTTTTTAAGTCTTAGGCTAGGAAACATTGAGGACAATGTTTAATTTTAGTATGGGGTAGTATATCTTCGATATGATCTTTCCTATCTTTTGCCGTTGTTCTCATGATCCCCGTTTTCCCACAAAAAATTTAAATTTTTAAGCCTTAATTATCTAGTTTATTTCTTAAAAAAAAGGTTGAAAAAAATATAAATAGTTAAAAATATAGAAAAATAGTTGACACGAATGTAGGTTTTCCGTTGGTGAGAATGAAAAGTAAATTTTGACCCGAC
>BQNB010024231.1:7256-17966 GCA_026074375.1 Tanacetum coccineum
TATGTACAACCAAAGAAAACGCACCCTTTATGAAGTTTTTGATCAAACAAAAATGCACACAAATCACTAAACACTCCTAGGCTCTTGATACCACATGTTAGACTATATCAAACACATCATACCATATGAAAATAAAAGAAATTCTAGAGAGAGAAAGAGGTTTTAGAAAGAGAAAGAAGAAGAAGAAAGAAAAGTGGATGATTACATAAATAAGAATGAGTAACCAACACCATCCTAACATGCTAGGAGGGTTGTATTTATAGTACAAAGAGAGCTTGACTCCATATTTAGGTCATATGGCTTATATGGGCCGAATACATGGGCTTTAGCCTAACACCTAGGCCTAATTAGCTTAGACTAATTCCCGTAAACTACATTTTCCTATACAAGGCTCGGGAATATATAATGACAATCATTTTACTAAAAATGAGGCTAACACAGTGTCACGGATTCGCAACTGGACGTACAGAAGGACTAAACCCCCCTTCCCGAACTAGTATATATCATAGCGTCTCTTCTTCTCTCTATCTACTTATTGTTCTCATTGCAAAGTAGGTTAGTACACCATTTGGCTCTTTCAAGACTTGATGTTTTATAAACTTTGAAGAAGTCAATAAAACTGTATTCATCCCCCATACGGTTCTACAAAGCAATTTAAGAAAATGTAACAGGATGCGATTTAGTCTTCTTTAAGCATGTGATATAGATGATGATGTGAAATAGTCATTCCTGCGATGCAAAGCGATTATAAGGAAGACGCAATTTACGTCTAAAAAAGTTCATGCGATTTAGAAGATGCGGATTAAAAACATTCAAAATATAATATGAGTTATGCGATTTAGAATAAATAATAACATGTGATTTACACTGTGAACATGTGATTTAAGATACAAAGTTCACCCAGCAGAAATATGTTTATATATTGTTTAGAGTATCATTTGTACAAGCATGCTTAGCTCAAATGGTTAGCGTTTATCTCCTTCACCCCCACAACAAATTGTATTTCACCATTAATCTTTGTTACCTAAGAACTTTAACGACCGTTAACATGACAATGAATAACCTTAACGATAAACTCATTTCATCATTTGTCCTCTATTAACAATCAAATCGTAACAACGATTACAAAAACAAATCAAACACAATATATCACACTTAAACGAAATGATCTTTATCAAGAATCACCTTCAATCTTAAAGGCTAGTATGGGTTTTAACTATAGAGTTTTTGTATGATGTTACTTAGTTGGTGTTATCCCAACAACTAATCCATATCACAACCCATAAGCTATACCTATAAGCTATAAGCAAACCCAATAAGCTTAAATAAGCTTCAAACCACAAGAGAAAGAAAGAAAGGAAATAGAAGAATATTAGATTATGAGAAAGAGGTAGAGGATCTTTTACACATATGAAAACACACACATAAATGACCAACACCCTCTCCATGGGTAGAGAGGGTCTATTTATACCCTTGACCAATCTAATGGCATATGGGCTTTGTAGATGGGCCAGGCTTGGCTTGTGTTGGGCTTTGGCCCGTTACATGGACGTTACTTGCTTAAAGTCCAAGCCCGTTTATCCCAATTAGCCTATTACAACAGAAGACCTAATAATAACTGAGACGACCGTAACATTCTTGTTCGACTTAATAGAATTAAGGCCAACAATCTCCCCTAATGTTGAGGTCTTCTTTGATCTCCCCAATGTTAAAGATATGACATTTGAGCTTTTCTTTCTTTGGTCTTGTCTTTGTCTTTTCTTGTTTGTAATGGCTTTGTTCATTCATGCTTTAGAGGACTGATAACATTGTTTTAGTGTCGTTTATGTGATCTTGATCTTGAGCCTTCATCTTTTGACTTTTACGTTCTTGAGATCTTTATCTTGCATAATCTCCTTGACTTGAATCATCTTGATTTGACTTTCTTGATCAACTTGTGCTCTTGACCTACATACTCATAATTGTTGCATTCTTGTTTGACTTACATAAAAATAAGGTTAACAATCTCCCTAAAATGCAATTCTTGATTTGACTTTGAAGATCTTTGAGGAAGTTTAGGATCAACAATCTTGATGCCAAATGATTGACTTTTAGAGCTCGAGTATGAGTATGTGGTAATAAATCCGACTTCGCTGGTACGTGGTTGCAACGCTGACATTTGAATCTACATTTAAAAGGTTAGTGATAAACAACAGATATGGACGAAAGTGTCTTTATCACTTTGTCGATTACTGTTGTAATAACCACGGTTCCCAGTTAATCAGTATAAATACCGCCTGTGATTAGATAGAATTCATATGAATCTTCTTGATAGGGTTTCGTAGCTGTACTAGCCATTTTCATTACTGGAGCATCTCAAAGTAGACAACATGGTAAGAGTGAATCTGATAGTTACTATCTTTCTGATTAAGTCTTTAATTCATTTATTGGACCAAATCGATATCCAGTTACCACAAGTTCGATTCTTATAGAATCTCGTAAGTCACCTACCAAGACTTTGTTTAATGTTGGCTCAAGCAGGATTTCCATCGTCACTACGAATACTGAAAAGTATCACTCAGATGTTCTGGCAAGATCTCAAAGATAATGCATAGGACTCTTTGGTACCAAATGTTATATTTTGACATTGTGACCTAATGAGATTTATAATTTGATCTCTTCTTGGCTCTAGACTCGATTTGTGCACTTTGGTTTTAGTAATCAGAGGCTGGAGCCGATTACCACCTATTTAGTATCAACAATCTCGGAGTGAGATGTAAATAGATAATGTGTGTATCTCTATGATAAATGAGACAAGTTTCTTTGGAGAGAATCTCGAATGGCTGGGAAGGGTTGTATATTGCATTACTGGGTTCATGACGACTTTCTTCAATATCAACAATCATCATTGTGATTTTGATAGATTATGTATTGACCCAGTTTCTGCCTAAAGTGTGTGGAGGGCTGCTTTGTTTTCACACTTTATCCATACTTATCTTTTTAATTCTTCAACCCCTTCAACTCTTACCAAGACATCATCACTAACACGTTGTTGTGATTGTTCCAGTGTTAGCTCAATCTTAGTCGGCATTCTTCCCTTATTCTCCTTTATCTCCAATCATACCTAAGGACTTCTAATTCTATCTATGGAATGTCATTGGGTAGATCCCTCCGGTTCTAGTTAGATCATATGACTTATACCTAACCTTAACCACCTTGTGAGTTCATCGACGTCGTGAGTTTAATTGGTTGTTGGGTATAGAGATCGAACCATAAAACCACTGATACAGACATTTTGAAATACTCCCCTTACACATGTGCATCGAGATTCGAAATTGTTTGGCACATGAAGGAAAGAGTTGCACTTAGAGTCTTAAAGATCACATTCTTATATATCACATTTTAATCACATTTTCTCCCTTTATTTTAAATAATAAAACATTTAGTAATTGAAATACCAATTGATTAAATTTTGACATGAAAAAATTTTTATGGGGAGAAAAATTATACCACGATATTGAATTAATTAATTTTTCTGATAGCTCACTTTCAACACAGTATGTGAGATACCACTAATTTTTTTTAAAAACTTGACATTACAAGGAAAAATGATATGACACCACAAATATGTTAAAGACGGAGTGAGATGCCTTAGTGAACAATGTATATTATTAATTGACATTATAATTTCCACATTTTAATTTCACGAAATGTTTTTGGATAAATAAAATTGACATTTATGAGATATACTCAAAATACATTAAAAGGCTTTTGGTTTTGAAAAAGCTCCCCCTCAAAATTGATCCACATAAAATGACATTGTAAGTACCACAATTTTTAAAACTTATTTGAGGAAGGCAGTGTTGAACACACAATTTTAACAAATACCACTTTTTATGGAAAGATACCACAAATTATATTGTAAACAATTTGACATTGAAAGTTCTTTTTGAAAAATTATGTTCAACGGTTTTAAAAACCATGATAGAAAACTTCTCTTCTATTTAAAGAGTAAGCGCACTAAAACGTACACTCCCCTATTACATTCGGGTCCGAGTTATGCACTGATATGTAAATAAGCCATAGAGAAAAATTTAGAAATGACATGTTTTGAAAAGTTTGAACTCTTGCTCGAACTTCATTTACGAACCTGTGTCAATGTTAATCGACATTTCTAGGTACGTAAATGTTATTGAATCCAAGAGACATGTCGAGAAGATTTTTTTTGGTATTTTTGAAATTTTTTGATTTTATATTTTGTTTTTTTAGATTTTAGATTTTTCTATTTTCTTTTTGTTGGTTTTATATATTTTTGCTTTTTTAAAAATATTTATAAATCAAAATAAAGCGAAAAATAAAAATATTTACAAATTTGATGTTTGATGGATCAAGCAGATTCGTTTGCTAGAACCTCCAGTTCTTCTGGAGTCAAACATCTCATACCGAGTCATCTGACGAAATACTTAAACCTATCTTTTGGTAAGGCTTTAGTAAACATGTTTATTAAAAGACTCTTTTGAATTTTCATTCGTGACATGTGTATGACTCATTTTTAACCTTTCTAAAAAATATATCTGTTATATCGATGTGCTTGGTACGAGAATGCAGGACTGGATTGCCCGAGATGGCTATGGCTGCCTTTGACTCACAATACATAGGTATTTTGTCAAAGTGGAAGCCATAATCTGTTAGCTGAGTTCTAAACCATAGAACTTAAGCGCATCACGCAGATAGAGACACATACTCGGCTTCTGCTGAAGACATTGAAGTGCATTCCTATTTGTTTGACGACCAGTTGACTAGCTTATCACCACCTAGAAATTGTATACCACCAGATGTGCTTTTACGTGTACCGAGACAACCTACATGATCTGAATGTGAAAAAGTAGTTAGATTAAAACCGCTGTCCATTGGATACCAAAGTCCCATGTTAATGGTATTCTTAAGGTACCGAAAGATCCGTTTAACCTCCCTAAGGTGCTTTTCTGTTGGTCTCGCTTAAAAATGAGCACAATAACACGTTGCATGTAGAATATCCAGTCTACTTGATTTTAAGTACATGAGTGCTCTGACCATGCTATGATATTTCATTTGGTCAACATAAGTTCCACTCAAGTCAGCATCTAGGGGTTTAGTAGCCATTGGAGTACCAACGCTATCACATGAGGTCATACCATGCTTTTTAAGTATCTCTTGAGCATACCTAACTTAGTTAATAAATATACCATGTAGGGATTGGTGGATCTGAATTCCTAAAAAGAATTTCAGCTCCCCCATCATAGATATTTCAAACTTGCTGTGCATGAGGTTTTGTCAAACATTTTGAAAGTTTTGGGTTTATAGAACACAAAAATTAAGTCGTCACGTAAAATTTTCACAGCAATATGTCTTCCCTTTTTAGTAATGAATAGAGTTGGATCATTAGAAACCTTTGGATAACAGGACGTTAGATTAGAGAGTTCATCATTTCACGGCCTTGGGAGCTTGGTTTGAGTCCATATACTGACTTGTTAGAGATGGTAGATTAGACTTTGTCAGGATAATGTTGGGTCTACGAATCCGTCGGCGATTGCGTACATTCTTCCTTCGAGACGTTAATAATGTTGTTCTCTTAACGTCCATCTGGTATACTAAAAATGATTTGTGTGTAGCATACACAATGAATAACCAGACAGCTTCTAACCGAGCAACTGGGGCAAATGACTCTTCGAAATCAATGCCTTCCTGCTGGCTGTATCCCTTAGCTACAAGACGAGCTTTGTTGCAAATTACAGTATTCTCCTTATCACGTTTGTTTTTCCAGAGCCACATCATGTTAATGACATTTTTATAGAGTGGTTTGTCGACTAATTCTCATACATCTAATCGATCAAATGGTGAAGTTCTTCCTGCATCACTTTAATCCATGCAGAATCAGCCATGGCTTCTTTGATGTTCTTTGGTTCAGTTCGACTCATGGTAAGTGCGAACATACACATCTCGCCCTCTGTTTCTAGCTAACGTCTTGTTCTAATTGATTGAGAAGGATTTCTAATGATTTGTTCTATCAGATTATCTTTTGTCCAACGATGTTTTGAAGGATGTCGTTGATAGATTGTATGCATGTTTGACGAATCAACATGAAGAGATGATGTCTCCCATAGTTCTTGTACCAGTGTACTAAAGATGTTGATATATTCGTCGTCTTCAACTTGTGCATTTTCTTTATTAGTTTTTGTTTGATTAATGTTCTCGTTGGTAGTGACAGTTGGTGCTTGAGTTGGTGCTTGACTTGCAGTTTCAGGTGTTGTTTGAATGTTCAATGGAGGTGTATTTGCAGCAACGTTTGTTAAAGTAGATGGAGTTGTATGTTGTTGTTGACGTTGATTAGGTGCATCAGTAGCAGTTACAATGAAAGACTTTGACACAACTAGAGTAGTTCCATTTAGTAATTCATTGAACATCAGACTAAATAGAAAATCCAGCTCATTTGACGTTGTTACTATCTCAGCCGACTAAGGAACATTTTCTTGACTTTGGGGACTAGGACTTAAACTAGCATGTTCAAGTGCCGTTGTCAGACATTGTGGAACAGGGTCCGAACTGACGTGATCTGACACCATATGAGGCAATTCGTCAAAGTTGACATGATTAGTTTCAACTATCACTCTTGTTCTTTTGTTATATACCCGATAAGCTCTTGATTGAGTAGAATACCCTACAAAAATACATGCATCACCTTTTTCCTTCATTTGTCAAGATTTTTACCATCTCTGACTATGTAGCAAAGAGAGCCAACATGTGAATGAAATTTATACAAGACGGTTTTTGGGCCATATATGATGTGGGTAAGGTGTTTTTTCTCATGTTTGTGGAATGACGATTAAGGTTTTCGAGTGAACGGTTTTAAGTAAAACATGTTGTTGCAATTGCTTCAGTCCATAAGAACAAAGGAACTTTAGCGGCGCTTAGCATTGTTCGAGCAGCCTCAACAAGAGTACGGTTTCGTCTTTCAACAACGTCGTTTTGTTTAGGTGTTTGAGCAGTTGACATTTCGTGTTCTATACCTTCTTGTGCAAAATATGCATGAAGAGTTTTGTTTAAGAATTCAGTGCCTCTGTCTGTTCTTACGGTTCTAACTTGAGCATGAAGTCCTCTTTAAACAAGTCTGAGGAAATCAATGAGAACTTCAGGTGTTTTGTCTTTGTATCTCAAGAAGTGATTCCAAGTATATCTGGAGTAGTCATCAACAATTACGAGAACATATTTCTTACCATTAAAGCTTTCTACCCTTATGGGACCACATAAGTCCATGTGTAGGATTTGTAAACGTCTCTTTGAGCTTGGGGAAGTTTTTGTCTTGAAAGACTTGCGATTTGCTTTCCCTAACTCACAAGAAGAACAAAGATGATCTTTGAAGAATTTCAATTTGGGAAGGTCAGTCACAATATCATACTTCAAAATCAAGTTGATGGTATCAAAGTTTAGATGTGAGAGATGACGATGTCATAACCATGATTGTCATTCAACATACACTTGCCACAAGTAACACAAACAAAGTTTACATTCGAGGTCTTAGCATTCAAACTGGCATTACACATAGTTACCGACGTTTTATTTTTAGAAAACATAAAATTCCTACGGTGGTCTTCTACTTGTTGTTTCTTCCCTTGACTATTGTTATGCATGCCTCTATCTTCTAATCGATTGCTCTTAAGCTGTAGTCTGCTAACACTAGTAGTGGGAATTACTCCTATAAAGAAAGACACACATTTGTTAGTTTTCCTAATGTATTGAGGCAAATCTATGTTATTCTAGTTTGATTAGGCTTCTGTGTGCACTTCTATACATTCCTGGAGCAATCACATTGTGTATTCTTTAATATTCGACTTCACATTCTGAGGAAATATATGTGCAGTGACTGGATTTTGAAAAATCATCTGGACTCATTATTTGTTGTATTCTGACTTTGACTTGGAAAAATCTGTCTTTGCAAGAGAATCTAAAAAAGTAGCCGGTTTACCTAAAACTGATTGTCTTGGCCTTTTAAAAGCATTCGGTTGTTGAATAACCAATGATTTTTCAAACTTAGTTTCCATAGATTTTCCTTTCATCTTTTCAATGAGTTTTTTCAACTCACTTATTGCAATTCCTTTGTCATGTAATTAAGCTTTCAAGTCTTGAATTTTAAAATATTGTTCGCGTTCTTTCAGAAATACTTTGACTGATTTTCTTTGAAAGCTTTGTCATTTTTTATATGTTCTTGACATTGTTGTAAGGCAAGTTTAAGATCGATAGCATGTTGTTAAAGTGCTTCAAAACTCTTTGACGTTGTATTACTTTTTGAAAGCTCTTTTTCAAGACGTTTAAATTTGATAACTTGGTCCACATAATCACATTGTAAATCATTGTGAATCATCGAGAGTGTATAAATACCAGTATAGCATAATGTTGTGATCAACATAATAATATTCCTTAGAAAGTTGGTCGATTTCATTCAAAAACTGTGTTTTTTAAGTTTCCAGTTGAGATTTGAGAGAGTCTACTTTATGTTCAAGAGAATTAAAGTATCAAATCAGCAACCATTTCCTCTTTTAAACACAAGTGAAATTTTTCTAAATTGGCATTGATTTTTCAAATTTGGGGACAAAAATTTCCTTTGATTATATTTTGAATGAACGGATCTATGTGACCAAAATATGTTCTTTTAGCGATTGTTTGTTTGCAACGTTCCACTCCATCAAAAATCGTGTCAACACTACTTTTAATTTTGAAAAGTTCTTTAGAGCTTTTACACTTTTGATCCCTCGGAATGGATTCATCCATTCATTTTTCTAACAAAGTGTTTGTTTATTAAAAGACTATTTTGATTTTTAATTCTTAGTAAATGTATGACTCATTTTTAATCTTTCTGAAAAATATCTTTGTTCAGCCGACTTTTCACGTTGTGGAACGAACAAATCATAAAGATTATTCAAGTCTTTATAATCAAACAGTCTAATTAAATCGCTTAATTTTGATCGACTTTCTTGGGCAAGACGAATCGTTTTGTCAGATTCATGAGCTAACATTAAAGCAAGATTATCATTATAGCAACCTATATCATACTGACGAGGATTCGCTCTTTGAGCTTTCTTAAGGAACTTAGGTTTAACAAAACTCGTTTTACAATTACGATTAAGCATATTCATTGTTTGAACTAATTGACCGGTTTTGTAAACAATATCATCCAAAGCTTTGACCTTTTCAATTTCTTTTTCTTTACGAGTTTTGTAAAACTTAATCTGAGCCTCTTTTCCTTGTGACATTATGGATATGGTTTCTTGATGTGCAAAAAGCTCCTTTTTAATTTCTGAAACTGTTTTATTTAAATCGTTTATCTTCCAAGTATATTCATTAAATAACTTTTCAGATTCCATTTTGTATGACATTAGATCCCCTTTAGCTTTTGCACAATCAATTGCCACCTTTAACGCATAATTCACATCATGATACCTATCAATTTCAACTTGGAACTTCTTAAGGTCTTTGAACATCAACTGATTAGTCTTTGACAGTTTATTTTTTGCTTCTTTGAAATGGTTATTTGATGATTCTAAAATTTTATTTTTTGGTTTTAAAATCCTCAATTTCACCTTTTAATTTATCAACTAAAGCCTTTTTTGATGATTCCAAAAATTTATTATTGTTTTTGATGTCATTAATTTCACATTTTAGTTTCTCAATTAAAGAAGCAAGCAAAGCACATTCTTTAGCAAGATCATTATCATCCTAGTCAACCGTTTCTCCATTATTACACATATCCAATGAATTAATAGTGATGTTAGTGTCACCTTGTTCCTCCAGATATGTGTCATTAACAGATTCAGGTTGCTCAGGATGTTCTTTGTCATTGTCAAACACATTTTAGTTATCATCACCATTTTGTACCTTTTGCAACGACTTAGTATCAAAGATGGATCCAGAATTGTCAGCAGCATATGGAATAACTTCTTGAATCTGTGCCATGTACATATAATGTGCTTTCATCCTGATCGTCAGGTTCATCATCAATGTCATCCTTTCAATCAGCTTGTTCTACATTCAACTAAACTCCAACTTCCTCTTGCTTACACAATATCATATTTCCTTGTGATAAGTTGCATGCTTTGCCCTTTTTGGTTTCTGACATTCCCTTGATACATGCCCATATTCCTTATAATTATAACACTGAATCCCAGACTTTTGCACTACCTGAGTACCTACATTCTCCCTAGCCCTAGCAACATTAACTGCCCTTTGATTATCATACCCAGTTCCTCTGTTGATTCTTAGAGTATTACCCTGATGTGCTCTACTGGTGTTTGATGAAGTTCTAAGGTTGTTGTTGGTAGGTTTGTATATTTTCTTGAATGATAGAGAAATTAAAGCCATGAGTTTATCAATCTCCTCCTCCTTTGACATTTCATCATCTTCAGCAACCATAGTAGGTTCTTGATCATAAGTGGGTGGAGGAGAGTTGATAATTGTTTTACCTCTATTTTTGGTAGCAGCTGGTTGTGATCTGGTTGAGGAATTTTAGGTGTAATGATTAGGATGGTTTTGAGGATGGTAAACAGGTTGTTGTTGAGCAACAAGTGCAAGTGGATTAGCAGTACATGTAACATTTCTCATTTTCAGGTTATTTACGGCTTTAATTATTCCATTATTTATTTTTAGAGTTTTGCGCGTTTGCTTTTAATTATTATCGTATAGTTAAATCGCGTAAACTAA
>BQNB010024231.1:21009-60957 GCA_026074375.1 Tanacetum coccineum
AAGTTCACCGGAAGTTATTATGATAATACCTCAATTGAGAATATTATATTTTGGTATTTTTACCAATTTGTGAATTTTATTTCTTTTTATGGACAATGTTTTTATATTTTTGGTTTTTTTTTTCTTTAAATGATAATTATACTAAAAAAAATGAAAATATTTTTGTACTTTTAGGGTTTTTTTTTATATAATAATATTCACAGATTCAAACACAAATGGCCAAACGTAACGATAATCGGTTTCACAACCTCCCCGGCAGCGGCGCCAAAAATTTGATTGATGCTAAACTACACTCTTATATATATAATATATAATACAATATATATAATAAGTATAATCTAAAAACAATCAATGAAACCGAGAAGTAGTATAGAATATCCCCGGGTCGTTTATCCCCAACGAGGCTGTGCTGGAGAATCGATACAGTCGGAAAATTGGAGTTTGAATGAGAGTAATGATTTGGGAGTGTAGAAAGCTAAATTAATCAATAACAAGCAAAAACGATTGAGAAAAACCTAAAAAATGAAAGCTAAATAACTTAAATCCTAAAACGGGCACGAAAAACGAGGGTCAAAAACCTAAATTTTGCAAATTAAACCCTAAAACAAATTTAAAAGCTAAAATAGATTCTAAATGACAAATAACGAAGTTTAAAAAAGACTAGACTGAAAACGGAGGTCGTTTGACCCAAAAACGAGTCAAGACAAAATCCGTACCCGAGCCCCGTTCTTTAAAAATCAAAAGATTGAAAAATTAACCCTACGAAAGTTTTTCTATTTTTCCTACGTAGTATATGACTAAAGAAAATTTTCTAAAAAAGAAAAATATTTTTTTGATAATTTTTATATTTTTTATGAATTTTCTAAACTTTTAACTAAATTAAATTATAAAAAATACTAAACTATTTTTAAAAATTCTGAAAAAATTACCTAAAATACTTTACATTGATACTAACCTACGAAAAATAAGAAACCCGAAATTCGGCTTATAAATAAGCCAAAAATAAGCTCGAAACAGCTTATAGCTTTAAGGGCCAAACCCTTATATAACTAAGTGCCCAAGAGTCTTTCAGAAAAGACCCAAGGGCACAGCGGTAAGAGAGTTATAAGAGGGGTGTATTGAGGGTGAGACCCGGGTTCGAGTCTTGCTCACCCGGGTTTCCCCTTATCTCCCCTTTTTTTTTTCAAAAACTTTTTAAACAACTTTGTTAAGCTCCTTGAGCTTAACAATTTTCATAACTACGAAGTCAAGGATTTAGAAGTGAGGATTTGATTTAGAAGAAGAAGAATGATGTTCATATATAGAGGAATTTTGGAAAAGGCATGGTGTTGGAGAACTAAGATTCTAAGAGGTGTTTTGTTTAGAAAGGAAAGAATGTGTTAGCCTCAATTTATTGAGTCGAACAAGGAAGTTCGGTCACTCTACGATGGAGCTTCGGTCTTTAATTAGTTAATGTTGTAATAGGATAGTATCGGGAATCGGGCTCGATAGTTAATCTAATATTGTATATGTTTCGGGTTTAATCCCAAGCAAAACCCGAGCCCGGGTCCTAGTTAAATATCCCGCGCGTCACTTTTAAGTGTCGGGGGTATATAAGGAACTTTTCCACTTGGAAAAGTTAGTTGTTGAAAATATCTAAATATATCTTTTTCTTTTCTCTCTCATTTCTCTCTCTAAACAACTCATCTCTCTTTCTCATTTCTAGTCCGATTTCGTGTTTGATTCTATGAAGTGAAGTGTTACGGGATCCTACAATTGGCATCAGAGCTACGTGTGGATTCGTGGTTGATTCTTGTGGTTAAACAAGATCAAATTCGTGGTCAAAAAGAAGTCAATAGAAAAAAAAATCAAATCCGAATTTTTGTGCTTAGATGTGTGAATGTTTATGTTATTAAGCAAGATCTAGGCATAAGGAAGCTAATTGTGCAAGAGAAATCAAGTTAAAAGGTCAAAAAGGGTGATTATAAGGCGATTTTTGGTGAAAAAATTCGTATATTTCGTCATTGCGTTTTGACAAACTGGCAAAATTCATGTTGCGTTTTGATTTTCTTCATGTTGCGTTTTGATTTTATTCATGTTGCGTTTTGATTTCTTGGTTGCGTTTTGCTTCATTGCGTTTTGATTGCAGGTTGCGTTTTGAAGAAATTTCATTGCGTTTTGAAGAAATTTCATTGCGTTTTGACAAAATTTCATTGCGTTTTGACAAATTTCATTGCGTTTTGACAAATTTCATTGCGTTTTGACCATTGCGTTTTGACCATTGCGTTTTGACCATTGCGTTTTGACCATTGCGTTTTGAGCATTGCGTTTTGACCAAATCTCAACCACTGCGTTTTGGTGTCACTGCGTTTTGTGTGAAGAAAAGGGTTTCAGTAAAACAGCCATAACTTTTGATCCGTAAGTCCGTTTCAGGCCCGTGACCTCTCAAATCGAAGAGAAAAACGAGACGGATCACGCTGTAACCACCCTTTAGCTGGTTACGGATTTCTTAAGGCCCAAAAAGCTCGTTTACTATGATTTATTGACATTCCTTCATTTTGTTTGGAATTTGTGTTAGACTTGTTTTTGTTCTAGCTCCACGGCCCATCAGCATTTAAGCCCGTTTCAGTTGTTGAGCCTATTTAAGTTAGCCTCAATTGATGTCTGTTCGCATCAGTTCAAGCCTCGTTCTTCATCAAATGATGTCTGATCACAACAGTTCAGACCTCGCACCACAACGACAAGAGATGTCTGTTGAAAATGTCTCTTCAGGCCTCGTTCCTCAAGGACAAAAGGCGTCAGATTATGACAACTCTGACCCCGTGCCCCCAAGACAAAATGTTGTTCCTTCAGCAGACAAGACAGCTACATCACGACAAGAGTTGGAATTACTATTCCACCATCATATAGCAATGCTGAGGACAACAGGTAAATAAATACAAAATCAGAAAAACAGAAAATTTCCAAAAAGATTCTTCTCGACATGTCTCTTGGAATCGATAACATTTACGTGCTTAGAAATGTCGATTAACATTGACACGGGTGTGTAAATGAAGTTCGAGCGAGAGTTTGCAAATAGTTTCAAAACATGTCATTTCTAATTTTCTAAATGGCTTATGTGCAAATGTCAGTACATAACCCGGACTTCAAATAAAGGAAGGTTTATAACTTATCCTCACAACGAGAAAATTAACGTTTCTCGGTCTTGAGCTGTTCTTACAAGACATTCAATGTTTTTAGCTCAAGAAAAAGGATAGTGTACGTTTCAGTGCGCTTACCCTTAACGTTAGAAGAGAAGTCCTCTAACATCTGGTTTTTTAAAAAGTGGAACACAATTTTTTGAGAGTTTCTCGATGACAATTCATAATCTTTCAAAATTGTGTGTTCAACACTCCAATCCTCACAATGTTTTCAAAAGACAACAATTTTTCAATTGGTCCTATTTTTGAGGTGGAGTTTTTCAAAAAACAAAGTTTTAATATTCTTGGATACATCAACAACGACCATTCTTATGTATTCAAAACATTATCAAAATGTTCCAAACCATTCATGCTGACCATATTTTCTCCCACAGATTTTTCAAGACATATTTTAATCACAAGGTATTTCAAAATAACTATGGGATTTGGGTTTATGTATTTAAAATAAGGGAGAAAATGTAATTAAAATATAATTATTCGGACTCAATGGCTGAAGAAAAGGTTTCTATGGTTCGATCTTATTTACCCAACACATCTTAATTTTCACGACGATTCTGAAGTCATAAGGTGGTTAGGTTAGGAATCAATCCTATGATCCAACCAGAACCGGAGGATCTACCCAAGGATAATCCAAAGTTAGAAATAGCAGTCCTTAGGTATTATTGGAGATGAATGTATATGGGAATAATGCCGACTAAGATTGAGCTAACACTGGAACAATCACAACAAGGTGTTAGTAATGACGTCTTGGTAAGCATTGAAGGCGTTGAAGAATGAAAAAGAAATGTATGGATAAAGGGTCTAAAGAAAGAAGCCCTCCACACAACTTAAGGCAGAAACCGGGTCTAATACTTATGTGTTCAGAATACAAGTTGATTGCGGACATGAAACGGACATATGGGACCCAGTGATGCCAATGCACACCCTTCCCAACATTCGGTTTCTCTCAACAGAAACTTGTCTCATTTGTCACAGAGATACACACGTTATCTATTGACCATCTCACTCCGGAGTTGTTGATATTGTATATGGTGGCAAACTGCTCCAGCCTCGAGTACTAAAACAAATGCACTAATCGAGTCTAGAGCAAAGAGATCATCAAAATTCGTTAGGACACATTCCATTTCAAACACTTGTTGTACTATCATAGGGTCACAAGCTGTTATCAAGAGTCCAACGCAAATATCATAGTGATATTTGCCAGAACATTCAGAGTGATACTCTTTAGTATTCACAATGTACGATGAAATCTTTCCAGTGTTCATCATCAAACAGGCACTGCGGTAGGCGGGTGGATGACTGTGAAGATTCTATATGATTCAAACTTGTGATAACTGGATATCGATTTGGGTCAGTAAATGAATTGACGGTGATGAATTTTAATAAAACAGGACACTCTCGATGTGCTACAAACAAACTCTTTAACGAGTGACAACGTCGATGATTTTCATCAATTTTCTCGTTTATCACTAACGTAAACCTGCAGGTCAAACGGTGGTAACGGCAACCTCAATCCCATTCAAATGCTCAATCTACGAAGACATACAATCTAGAAAGCTCAAGATGAAAGTCAATGACTTTCCGCTTAATCTGATTAAAGCTTTCAAGATATGCAAAAGTTGAGCATGTTAGTCAAAGACACAAGAATCGCAAGGATGGCAAAGTCGATAAGACAATGACAAGGCTCAAGTCAGATCGCAAAGCATGAAGGAACAAGCCTACAAACAAAATAAACGAAGACAAAGACAAGAATCACTCGAGCTTTAAACGACAAAAGCAATCTCATGATCTCATGAAGGATTGTCATCAATGAACTACTTCGGGGGAGATTGTTAGCCTCAATTTCATTGAGTCAATTAAGGAAGCTCGTTCCCGTGTTCAAGACCTCACTTCGGGGGAGATTGTTAGCCTCAATTTATTTGAGTTCGAACATGGAGTTCGGTTACTCTACAGATGGAGCTCTCGGTCTTTAATTTGTTAAATGTTGTATTGTATAATATCGGGAATGGGCTCGATAGTGAATTAATATTGATATGTTTCGTTTAATCCTAAGCAAAACCCGAGCCGGGGTCCTAGTTAAATATCCGCGGTCCTATAACGGCTGTGACGGGGTATATAAGCTTTTTCTTACCATAGAAAAAGCTAGTTGTTAAGTTGTTTTCATTATCTAAAATATCTTTTCTCATTTCTCTCTCATTTCTCTCTCTATTCTCTCTTCTAAACAACTCACTCTCTTTCTCTTTTCTAGTTTGATTAGTGTATGTTATATGTGAAGTGAAGTGTTAATCGGGTCCTATCCTACAATATCAGTAAACTATATGCATGTGTAGAAAACATCCGTATATACAGGCCAATTTACACATAAAAGGAAACATGATTAAATTATGACACAACTTTACTGACATAATATTTGATGACTTTAGTGCATTCTGTATGATGCATTTAGTCAAATGACATGAATTTCAGACATAAAGTAAAATAAGCTCTTACTCTAAGTTATCACGGATTACTAAGAATATAACTATTAATTAGATTTACCTTGATATGTATTTTTTTCAATCGTGGCCACAAGTATTTGTGTGATGCTCGCATCTTTTCAAATCGGACCATCTAGATACATCATGAAACCATACATAGAATCGTTTTTAGATATACCAAGCTTACGATTCAATTTAATTTCATTACTAATGTTGCACCTAAATAATATCAATCATCAACAACAAACCAGCGAATCCAATTACACTCTACTTTACCCTTTATGAAACCATTTCCAAGTAATTGCCTTAGTCGTCATCAAACTAGAACCATACAAAGTGTAAAAAAATCAACTAAAATTGTATATTGACCGTCGAAAGAAAAACTCCTAGACCTTATTACCGCTAATCAGTTTTCACAATTAGACCATACAAAACGTTGTAAACAACCAGAAACATACAAAACGTATAAAACATTATAAACACGCGGAAACATGCAAAACTTAACATTGTAACCTTACCAATCGCAAAAAGGGATAATATTGGCGTAGTGATACATTACCAGTAGCACAAAGCCTGAAGTCGATAAAATTGTCTATGGCGAGTGTTTTCATCAAAATCTAAAATTCTCTCGGCTTAATTAATTAAGGGCATATGTATTCCACAAAATTATTCTATTAGGGCATCATATTGTAAAATTAGTAGATCACGGTTAGAAAATATCTATTAGACATTTATCAAAACATTTGGTGTGCAGATTTTTGTAAAATGTTTTAACTATTATAGCATCGTTTAAAAAATACGGCATAATCTTTTTATGTATGATTAGAGCATCTGTTTGTTGGAGATTAAAGCATCATGAATTAATTTAACGGCAAATGTTTGTTTTAGGAATTAACATTGATTGTAAGAAATTAAATTTAAGGCGTCTAAAAAATGTCTCGACATCTGTATGTAGCATTTATTGCAATGTTAGTTGCAATATCTGGTGTATATAATATGTTATAGTATCCTTTTTTTATAAATTAATACAGTTGTTGTCTGATAATGTTATAAATCTGTTATAAGGATTCAAGCATAGTTTAGAGGATTAGCGGATATTTGTTAGTGAGACTTGTCGAGTACACGACAACACAGCGACGAAAATTTAGCGGCCTTATATTTAACGATATGTTGATTGTTGTAATTTTTTTGTGTAACGTGGAAAATATCAAAATGTAATTGCAAACGGCTGTAACATGCGATAAGTCGACTCAAACAAAAATTCTTAACATGTATCAAAGAACGTTAGAAAACATATTAGGTTGTTTATATAGGCATTGGGGAAAAGTTTGAACTTCAAATTTAAAAGTTTTTTAACATCTCCTGCCATTATGTAATTCACTGTCATTACTTTAGAAAATAGTGTAAGAAATATTTAAGTGAATTAAGTCATTCCAAAAATAGAAAACACATTACTGTAAGTTTTGACTTTTTCATCATGTGTGTATGTGTGTATTATAAGTTACACTTTTCCATCGTGTCTGTTTTAGGTATTTCAATTACATTTCCATATTAAATTAGAAAAAGTTCTCGTCAAAACGTTGAATGAATACATTCTTTCAATATGAATATAAATATTCAATACGGTCATAATACTTTCCTTACTTTCCTTACTTTCACTTCTTATCAATGTGATAATATTCATTACAGCCATAATACTTTCCTTACTTGTCTCACTTATCAATGTGTATTGCCGAGTATATTGTAAAGAGATGATGATGATGTTTGTGAGATATTTGTTTGCAGGTGAAATTCAAATTTTTCAAAAATTAAATTTCAAAAGTTACATGACATAATTCATAACAAAATTTACAACATAAACTTTATAACAAATTATACTACAAACTTTGTACAAATTTTATACAAAAATTACAAATAAACTTTATAACAAATTTACACTACACCTTTATAACAAATTTAAACCATCTACTTATAACAAATTTCATATTATAATTTTAAATATATTTTTTTTAATTATTAATATTTATTTTTATTTTTATATATTTAAATAATATAAAAAAATAATATTTTTATTATATATACTATACATATTATTTTATTATTATTTATAAAAAAAAACAAAAAAAAAAAAAATTTTATTTTATTTTTTTTTTTTTATTATTTTTTTTTTATTTTATATAAAAAATAAATTTAAATACAATTTTTTTTTATTATTTTTTTTTTTTTATTTATAAAATTTTTTATATATATAATATATTAATTTTTTATTATATTTTTTTTTTTTTTTTTTATTAAAAATTTTTTTTTTTTTTTTTTTTTTTTTTTTTTTTTTATTATTTTTTTTTTTTTTTTTTTTTTTTTTTTTTTTTTTTTATCACACACCCCATTTTTTTTTTTTTTTTTTTTTTCTTATTTTTTTTTTTTTTTTTTTTTTTTTTTTTTTTTTTTTTTTTTTTTTTTTTCCCCCCCCCCCCCCCCCCCCTTTTTTTTTTTTTTTTTTTTTTTTTTTTTTTTTTATGCAAAAACGCGCAGCACGGAAGCTTCATTTTCCGGGGAGAAAGATGAGTGGTTGTTAAAGAAAAATTTACATAAATTATTTCACAATTTTTTACATTAAAAAAGCTTTTTTATCTAAAAAGAAATACCCTATTTTTGGGTGAAAAAAAACAAAAAAACAAATTTTTTTTTTTCCCAAATATTTTGAAAATTTTATCATAGCTTTATATAATATTGGAGAGTTACCAAAAAATAAAAATATATATTTTTGACGAATTTTGTTATTTTTTATAAAATAAAACGATACATGAATAATACTTGAAATATAGTAGATTCTAACAAAACCGGCAAGTAAAGTAAGGGCAACAGATTTTTTGGCGAGTCCACCGGCGGCAGTAATTATTCCGGCGAGTCCTTAAAAACAAATCAAAACAATATTACAAGTTCACAAATAAACTTATAAAAGAATTTACACACCAAAATACAAAAGCAAATTAACATAAATAAATACACAAACTTTTCCGACGAGTCATGCGGAATAAAACAAACATATTCCGACGAGATTGCAACACCTACAAAACCTATAGATCTACTTATAAAATTAATAGATCTATAAAAAAAACATTGAAAACATAAACCTTCAAAATATATAACAAAAAACCCTCAAACCTTGCCAAATCATATAGATCTATTATAATATAAAACAATACCTCAAAAAAATTAGCTACGGTGGGCCGGCGGCGGCAGCCGGCGGTGGTGGGGCGACAGCCGGCGGTGGTTGATGAGAAACTGATTTTTAGTTAGAGAGAGAGAGAGACGAGGAGTGTAGTGTTAGTGTGTGTTTTAAGAAGAGATAATGAATTGTTGTGAAGAGATATGTGAGTCTTTTGGTTCTTTTTTTTATAAAGATTTTGTGTCAATCAATTAGTATGCATTCCTTTTTTAAGTTTTGACTGCGATTAAGTTTTGACTGCTATTAAGTTTTTCCTAAAATAGATTAAGTTTTTCACTTTTCAGTTTTCAAGAATTGAGGCTAAATGCTTTATAATGCAGTATAGATTAGTAAAATAATGGGTCATTGATTGGCTCTATATTTTGATTAAAACATCATGCAGTACTTATGGTATTAACCTAATCTGTTTTGTGAGATTAAAGCTCATAAATGAGTTAAGGCATATTTTGTGTTCATGAATTAGCATATGTATTCAGTGTTCTAAAAGGCGGACTTTGTGGCGCCAAGGCAGTGCTAAGGCGTGAGGCGTGACTCCACATTACGAATTTGACAAGGCGTCGACTTTAGGTGTGGCGTAAGATAAGGCGCGATAAGGCGTGAGGCGTAGGTAGCCTTTTAGATTCAACTCCGATAAAAAAATTTCTTTTCCCAAATGAAGAATATTACATGTGAGGATAGTTTCTTAACTTTATTCATATGTACAAAGATTTATGTAAACTTATTATATATGAAATATGATATAAATATATAAAATTTTCTATTTGGGGTGCCTTAAGCACGCTTTAAAAAACGCAAGGCTAATCATTGGCCGCTAAGGAGCGTGAGGCTCTGGGTCATGCGCTACGTCACGCTACATTATTTATAATCTTGATCTTATTATATGATTGAGAAGGAGAATTTTACTTTTTGTAAAACATACAACAAACGAAGAAGTAGTAGCGATAACTCGATTTGATGATGACCTCGACACACACACAACCTGTTGTATCATGACAAAAAACAAACACATACACATGATATGTTCTCAACTATCGTTTATTAAGAACAAGAAAAAGAATGAATGATACAATGACCCCTCCCCCTCACCTCTTTATTGTAGAGATGAGGGGGAAGAAAACAACTCTTAATGGAGTTGAATCTGTCTGCTACTACAAAGGAGAGAAAGAAACTTCGACTATTAAATGCCCTAGACTAAAGACATCGTTTGACATCTTGGTATATATAGAGTTATACCGACCTGATATATTTCCTTGTTGGGCTTAACTTAGCGCTAAACTTATACAATGAACCCTCTTGACTTTAATATTTATAACTAATAGGATTCTAAATATTATAACTTTTCAACCTTAATACCTTATTAGCAATACCGATACCTCACAAAATTCAACCTATGATGAAACTTTAGACCAGGGATATCCTTTGACAAGGCACCTGTAGCAATACCCGCTACTATCTTTAGCTCGAATCCTGACTATATTGCGAGTCCCTTTAGCCAAATAGCCTCCTTGCACGCCTGTAAGGTTCATATACCCCGCTTCAGTTGGAGACAAGCCATCATGTGCAGCATCATAGCTTCTCAGCTTCCTCCATTCCTTGTTTCATCAACCCGTAGATGTGATGATCTAACCCATGGCATTAGATTATACTTCCATGGTGTTGTCTAAATCCACAACAAAAACCTGTACGTTTGTTTATAATCCACAATCAAACTTATCTAACATACTCACATCTGCCGATGCTATGTCAAGTCTCGTGCAGACCATCTGATACTCCTGGCTTCCAACCGCATATATACATGACCACTTACCATTCTTTTCCACATCACAGCCCCTTGATAGACTCCATCCAAACAACAGTATAGTGTGTCTCCTCCAACAAAGTCTGTACAACTTCCTGTTGTAAACTGGACTGTGACACCCCTTGAGAGTATTACCTTTGATCCCTGACGAATCTCCATTACCCAAGTACTTTCTTTGCTTCTATCAGCAAACACTTGGTAGCCCAGGATCTCAGCCTTGCACCGCAAGAACAACCATATCATATATATAAGAAATTAATATATTGAACATACCTGGTGTATGACACCAGTAATTGGAAATCGCTGTCATCACTGCCACTTCTTGCATCCTTTGTAAGCACATAACATCTGATTCGAGCGTCCATATCATCTTTCAATCCAGCCTTCAAACTGGAAATCACCTTCACAAGCACTGTTTTATTGGAAAGTAATGACTCATGTGCATAAATCTTATCGCTTCAGCAACTGCAAAAGCAGCCTCATTACTGTCTTCTCTATAACTGAATAGTTCATGTGTTGAGTGTTGCTCCCTATCACGTGCTAAATGATAGTATATCAAATCTTGAGTTTATACTTCCTGTGAACCAGCTACATGATCGACATTCCCATGAAGTTCACTCAAATGTATATCCTCCGCGGGTCACCTTAAAACTCAATACGCCTTGTACCACCTTGTACTGAACCCGTACCTACACCAAAACCAATGAAAGTTTTCTTGTATTTTCCCACTTTCATTGAAAACCCATATTCCTGTAAATGCACTACTTTTGAAGTAACGTCATCTAACCTCCAAAGCTTTATTACCCACTATACCTTTACGGTATCCAGGAATATGCACTTGACCTTAACCGGTTCAAGCATCCATTGCTTAATACTAGCAAGCCAACCAAAAAACCCTAACATATCTATAGGCGTCTTAAATCTAATCGCTAATGATGGGGGATGCCTTGTTCACTAGATATGTGGACCATGGTTGTATCCTTTGCCCAAGAACCTTGGGACAAACTAGACTGAATCAGAAAACAAATGTACCTTAGACCCAGGGTGTCCAATTCATCTCCCTTTAACCAACCCATTTTGCTACTGTATTACTGCAACACCCAAATGTTTGGCGACCCCACTCTTCGTACATTGTTGTGTAGACCTCTGATTATAAAAATCAAGAACATTATCCGTCTTGATCTTCCAACCAGTCTGATATTCTTCTAACTGCTTCCTACCCTTCAATGTCTTCTTGGTCACTACCTGACCATCTAGGGTATATACGCAATTAGCTCTTCTTGTTCCTGATAATACCACTAGTGAACCCTTTATAACTTTAATCTTGCCCGACTGCATCTTCACGGTAAATCCCTCTTTTGTAAGAGTGCCCAGCGATATCAAGTTTCGTTTATCCGAAAACATACCTGACGTTGTCCAACAGGAACTTGACCATCTCTCATCTGTATTTGAACCTTACCTGTCCCATGTATACGCATTCCCTGCCATCACCAAGCAGTATTTTACCACCCTCATACTCTTCAAAATCAACAAAGTAATCTCTCCTGTATGTTATATGGTATGAGCCCCCTGAATCCATGATCTAGTCCAATATTTCTTCAACACTCATAGCCATAACATCAACACTGTATTCCATCAGCTCCAAACTCAGATCCTGATCTTCAATCCTGACAAAACCTTGAGATTTCTTGTGATTATACCTGGGACAATCCTTCTTTAAATGCTCCTCAGACTGACATATATAACACCTGAGTCTGTTGCTTCTTTCCTATGACTTTGACCACACACTATCTATATCCTGCTTTATATCTCTCCGACCGATTCCCCCTCACATAAAACCTTCACACCATCCTTTGTTCTGTCATTCTTCTAAAGTTCTCTAATTCTAATGTCACCTGAGCACGTCTTCTAGCTTTCAAAGTATCTCGACGATATAGCAAAGTCTGAACGGAATTATCGTAAGATGATGGTAAAGATGTGAGTAATAATAATAATGCCTTATCCTCATCCGATATAGCAGTATCTATAGCCGTTAAGTTACCTACCAGCTTGCGAAACTCATCAATATGTTCAGATTTCTCTTACCTGATGATTTGAAAAGTATATAACCTTTTTCTTTAAGTACAACGATTAGCTAAGCTTTGGATGTTTAAAATCTCGAAACTTTTTCTAAATCCAGCTGCAATCGTCTTCCTGGTGATCTCCTAGACCAGATCATCCAAACACAAGAATCAATGCGCTGTAAGCTTTTTTCTGAGTGACATTATCGTATGCCGCTATTGTGGTTGCAGGTAACTACTCCAATGCTGCGGCTAATCCTCGATGTTCCATCAAAGCCTTCATCCTTACCTGTCATAGCGCGAAGTCATTCTTCCCATTGAATTTTTCAATGTTAAACTTGGTCCCCGTCATCTTTGTCCAAACCCTTTGTTTATTCTGATAACCTTGTGATATAAACCTCACAACACCGAACTAAACAAAGTACCCGTGTGTAACACCCTTGTCGACTTTATATGCTAAATCCGTAACTAAGCAACACGACAAGAAAGATTTGACACTTAAAACACCTTTGTCAAATTAACCTTCAAAGCAAGTAACTTTCTTAGTTAAAAATCGTCTTTATCCTTTTTTATAAAAACAATAGCCTTTTAAATCAAGAACTAAAAAGAAACCTTTGAATAAAATAATCCTTTTATCCCATAGGACTTTTTCCTGCCAATGAATAACAAAAGGAAACCGTTTTATCCACATAATACTTTGACCTTTTTACCTGGTCTTTAAATAGAAAACCAGGCAACCCAAAATACATTGACCTATTGATCCTTTGTAAGACGAAAAACAACAACCCTTAAGCTTCAAGAATTCCCTTTTAGTCGAACCTTGCTGCTTACTTTCTTTTATCGTTAACCTTGAAACCCAACAGAAATCTGCTCTTTCAAGAAACTATCAACATATAAGTTTTCTTTTGTTGTTCACTGGAAACACCAAAGTTGATCCGAATTCGCCTTCTTTTTCAACGAAACCCATCAAGAAAACCTTTCATGTCGTGACACCGGTGTGGTTCGAGTAACCAAAAAGCCTTGACACCTTCGAAGCTCCATAATCCAAAACCTCAAAGACCCTTGTGTGTCGACTTACGTTTTTAATAATCCCTCAAAACCAAGCTTTAAACTGTTGTTGTCGTTGGATCTGGTAGGCAAACAGAAAACCAACCTTCTGCTCCCCCCTCTCCCTATTAGAACGATCACCAATCGAATCTAGCCTTCCAAGAAGTACGAACCTGGCTCCGATACACTTGTTGTAAAACCCTACAACAAATCGGAGAAGATAGTAGTGGTTAAACTCGATTTGATGATGACTCGACACACACAAACCTGTTGTATCAGACAGAAAACAAACACATACACACGGATGTTCTCAACTATCGTTTATTAAGAACAAGGAAAAGAATGAACGATACAATGATCCCTCCCCCTTACTTCTTTATTGTAGAGATGAGGGGGGGGAGAAACACTCTTAATGGAGTTGAAACATGTGTGCTACAAAGGAGAGAAAGAGAAATCGACTATTGAATGGACCTAGTCTATAGACATCGTTTGACTTCCTCTGTATATATAGAGTATATCGACTATAAATTCTCTAGTTTGGCTAAACTTCCACATTGACCCCTAGAGACTTTAAATATTTTATAAATAATATGGATACTAAATATAACATATTTTTCTCGAAAAATGTTAAAAAAATTATAACTAAATGAATTTTGGGGTTAATTGCCTAAAAATGTATTATACTTGTCACTTTTTGTCATTGTATGTAGACAACTATTTTTTTTGCCATTGTGTCGCTCAACTTTTGAAATCGTGCTATTGTGTGTATTCTGCGACTATTTCTCGCAGTAAAAATGACACTTTTACCCTTTCAAAATTTGAAAAAAGTGAGGGTAAAATCGTCACAAAATACACACAATAGCACAAATTTAAAAGTTGAACGACACAATAACAAAAAAAATAGTTGCCTACATATAATGACACAAAATGACAAGTATAATACATTTTTAGGCAATTAACCCAAAATTCTTTGTTATAATTTTTTTACTTTTTCGACGAAAATATATGTTATATTTAGTATCCATATTAGTTTATATTATTAAAGTCTAGGGGGTTCATTGTGTTGTAAGTTAGCCAAAATTAGAAGAATATATTAGGTCGGTTATTTACTCTATATATACAGATGGTATGTTCAACCGATTTGTTTTAGTCTGGTCATTCAATAGTCGATTTTCTTTCTCTCCTTTGTGTAGAGCAGCACGACCGTTTAAACTCTTTAGAGTTGGTTTTCTTCACACCCTCATCTTACAATAAAGAAGTAAGGGGGAGGGATCATGTATCGTTCATTCCTTTTCCTTTGTCTTAATAAACGATAGTTGAGACATCTCGTGTGTAGTGTTTTCTGTTTTCCTGTCATGGTACAACAGGTTGTGTGTGTGTCGAGGTCATCATCAAATCGAGTTATCCGCTACTAGCTACTTCGGTTTGTTGTAGGGTTTTACAACAAGTGGTATCGGAGCCAGGTTCGACGTTCTTGGAAGGCTAGGTTCGATTGGTGATCGTTTCTAGATAGGAGCAGAAGGTTGGTTTTCTGTTTGGGCTACCAGGATCAACGACAACAACAGGTTAAGCTTGGGTTTTGGAGGGATTATTAAAAACGTAAGTCGACACAAGGGTCTTTGAGGTTTTGGATTATGGAGCTTCGAAAGGTGTCAGGAGCTTTTGGATTACTCGCACCTCACGGTGTCACGACATGAGGTTTTCTTGTGGGTTTCGTTGAAAAAGAAAGGCGAATTGGATCAACTTTGTGTTTCCAGTGAACAACACAAGAAAACTTTATATGTTGATAGTTTCTTGAACGAGCAGATTTTGTTGGGTTTCTAGGTTAACCGACAAAAGAAAGTAGCAGCAAGGTTCAGACTAAATGGGAGATTCTTGAAGCTTAAGGGTTGTTGTTTTGTCGTCGTACAAAGGATCCATCAGAGTTAACGTATTTCGGGTTGCTGGTTTCTCGGGATTGAAAATGGAAGACGAGGTAAAAAGTTCAAAGTATTGTTTGGGTTGTTAAAACGGTTTCCTTTTGTTATTCATTGGCAGGAAAGGAAAAAAGTCCTATGGATAAAAGGATTATTTTATTCAAAGGTTTCTTTTAGTTTCTTGATTTAAAAGGCTATTGTTTTTATCAAAAGGATAAAATGATTTTTAACTAAGAAAGTTACTTGCTTTGAAAGTTAATTTGACAAGGTGTTTTAAGTGTCAAATCTTTCTTGTCGTGTTGCTTAGTTACGGATTTAGCATATAAAGTCGATAAGGGTGTTACACACAGGTACTTTGTTTAGTTCGGTGTTGTGAGGTTCATATCACAAGGTTATCAGAATAAACAAAGGGTTTGGACAAAGATGACGGGGACCAAGTTTAACATTGAAAATTTCAATGGGAAGAATGACTTCGCTCTATGACAGGTAAGGATGAAGGCTTTGATAACTTAACCATGGTTACTTTCTAACCCTAGCTCATGGTTAATAAATCAAGTTGATAAAGGTGTAAGAGTACTTTTCTTTAATATCTAGATATTATGTAAACTTGAAAAGTCTTGGTCTCATCCTCAAAAATTCGGCATATTGCATATATATGTGATGTTATATTTATTATTTTGAGTATTGGGTATAATCGTGGGTATTCGTTTAGGCGTAGTTAGGTTTTAGAACTTCCGGGAATGCCTAAACGCATTTTATCGTGAAACGTAAGCATTTTACGTAGCCAATAAAAATAAGATGAACAAAGTTATTAATTATCCTCATAATAATCATATAACACTTGCTTGATGTAAACATTTAATCGTTTAATGCCCGTTTACATTGAATGATCATTTTTAGTTTACGCGATTTAACTTAACGTTTACGGTTTAAGAGTAAACGCGTAAAACCCTAAAAATAAATTGTGAATTACAAAATGTCATACAATGACCTAAAACACGAGGTGTTATAGTGTTTGTTACGTGTCTTTCGGGATCAAACAAAAAACGGCAATTAATTCTTTCCTCAAAGAACAGAAGTTCATTCAAGTTAAAAACACAATTAGGATCAAGGTTAAATGAGGCTTGAACTATGATTAAAGGTAAAGCGAAAATTGTAACAAAAAAGTTGGATTTTGATCAGAACGATCCAACCGACCGGTTGGAAACGCAAATCGGGCGGTTGGAAAACGGTATTCGGACCAGGTGAGTTCAGCCGAACGGCCGAGGAAGGTCACCGAGCGGTTAGGATCGGTTTCGTGTCTTGTCGGCCAGTTGAAATGTCAAACCGGGCGGCTGGACTTGTTAACATTAAATATTCACTAACCAAACACAATCTGGAGGTCTTGGAGGAAATAACAAGTAATAAGCCATATTATTTAGATAGAGAAATAGATGGGAAAATGTGTGTGTTTTCTAGAGAGAAGGAGGAGAAAACACACACACACACACACACTTCTATGTTACAAATGATTTTCTCACCCTCCTATGGAAGTATAAGAGGGTATTTATAGGCCATGTGACACATAACTATCCTAACTAGTCATTATTAGTCCTTATGTGTCACGCCTTATATTGTCTAATGTAATTCCGTATAAGTCTTCATATTTTAAGGCTAACATGACTAACTGTAAAAAAAATCAAAAGCTACGATGGCACAACTAGGGAATGACTAAAACACATATTCAAAGCAAACATAAACACAAACAAATCCCCGACAGCGACGTCAAAAACTTAATTCGTCTTGCACGAGGTTTTAAACTTATAACAAGGATTACTGGAATTAAGCTAAGAACAAATTCAAGCAAGTATGACCCTATCGTGTGTAGATAGTTGGGGTTGGTAAACCAAGGTCGTTTGAGGGATTTGAGTGTTTTTGGTTGTGAAGAATCTAATGTAATAATAAGAAATATGAAAGTGGTAAAAGTGGATGTCACAAGCCAATATACCATATAAATAGCAAATAACACAAAAATGACAATGATGAAAATTCAATAGATTAAAGACAACACTTTTTTGGATTAGTTTATGATATCCGGATTGCTTAATATGAGGGTGATTTTGACAAATCGATTACAAGTTAAGAATATAATGGTGACAAATTTCAAGTTACGGATAGAATCCAAGATGACCCACTTCATCTGACTCAGAAAACATCAGGTAATCATCATAGCCCAGTACTATATTACATAGTATATAACGATGAAGCAACCAAAGGCGTTTTCAAAAGAAACCTAACAGAGAGTATGGTAAGTAAGAAAGAAATTTCTTTCTTACTTAAGATACGCTCGTCATGGCTGCAAATTCAGTGAGATGCCCCACTAAGGTACAAAAAATCTAAGCTTTAAACGAACCCACCAAAAATGTTTCAAACCGCAATAAGCGGACACTAAACAATTTTACGCTATATTTTGGCGTTTGTTTTATGTGGCTTAAACATACGCACAAAACATAAGGAATCAAAGTTCCCGTTTAGCATCGACAAAGCGCACTATAAGCATCAACAAAGTGTGATACAAGAAGTGTAAATATAATCGTAAATGAGCCTCACATAGGTAAACAATCGAATAAAGAGGATACATTCGTCATGGCTGCAACCTTAGTGAGTTACCCTGCCAAGGTACGGACAATATCAACTTTAATCGAACCCACTGAGACTCATCAAACCAGCATGCTATAATCAATATCAGGATCAATCTTATTTCACACACACAAAATTAAAAGCATAGTAAACAGTTTTAATCACTATTTCCAATTTATTTTTACGTAGCTTCAGCACAGGTAGAAAACGTAAACAACCAAAGTTCCTAACGTGTTCAAGCGGAGGAAGATATGGCGCTACAAACTCAACTAAGCAACCCCGTAAGCCCAAAGAATAAACCTTATCAACTTTACAAAATAAATAAGCTCATAAGCTGGCAAAATAAGCTAATCCAACCATCTTCAAATAATGTCTTATAAATAAGCCATAAGCTTAACAAAAGCCAATATTCCTTATCAACCCCAACAAACCCCAATAATCAAACAACCCTTAACATCTAAAAAAACCACAACATTTGAATAAGCGGAAATTAATTCAGAAGCAGTGACATCGTCATCTAAATGCATTCAATTCATAACAAAACGGCCGCAATCAAGCAAATGCACTAAACCAAAATACAAATTGAACAAAACAATTCAAAGAAACAATTAAATGCAAAATTTAAAATGCAACACTAACAATGCATTTGACTAACCCTAACAATATCAACAGATGCAATGGGAAAACCAACAAAAAAAATTCCAAAAAACAGTAAACGCAAAACAACAACTACAATAGTAATCCAAACCTAAGATAGAACTAAATCACAACAAACAAAACCTAACCTAAAAGCATATAAACCCAAAACTCACCAAAAAATACCGAAAGACAAATGACTACCATGCAGTAACACCATCAATTAAATGGAAAGATTAGCTGGCAGTTAGCACTAAGTAAATTATAGTAAACAATTTACAGTAGCATCTGTTGTTCACTATCTCACAAATCACTAAGGCAATGATATAATATTGGTTAATTGTTATCGTCGGACCGGGTTAGGAGTCAACCGATGGGTGTTTAACGGATCGGAATTTCAATGGATAGGAAAGTGTTAGCCTTAAAATAATGAGTCGAACATGGAAGCTCGGTCACTCAGTTAGGAAGACTCGGTCTTTGTTATCTACTTGTTGTAATAGGCTAGAAAGGGTATCGGGCTTGTTTATTTAATCTAATTGCGTAAGCGTTATGAGCTAAAGCCTAAAAAATGCCCGAGCCTGACCCATGGACAAGCCCATATGACGTCCAAGTATAAATACTCCTCCCTAGCTTTCTAAGGAGCATTTGTAAGAAATATTAAACATAGTAATCCACCATCTTTCTTCTTTCTTATTTCTTTCTCTCTCTCTAACTTCTCTTTACTTTTCTTCTTATTTCTTATCCTTGATTCTTGTAACATGGAAGTGAAATGATATAGCTAGGTTTTAACAATCGGTATCACTCGCCTCGAGTGAGTTTAGTGATTTGTGGTGTTGTTGTTTAAGCTTATTTTCAAAGCTTATATATAGCTTATTTGGTTTGACTTATTTCTAATAAGCTCATTTAGTCAAAAAGCTTGGTACTTTCTTGTTTAAAATCCGTCATAGCATATTCGTGAATCAATTTCATTTCAAAATCAAAGATTTTAGCATTATTTTTTGACAAATCACTCGAAAAAGTGGTAAAATTTTTGGTGTTAAAAGTATTAAAGTTTGTGTTTTTATGTTAGATATAGACTAGATATAGTTAGTTTTGCAAAAGATTTCAAGAAATAATGTTAAAAAGTGTGTTTTTAGGTGATTTTAAGTGTTATGTTTCATTTTTGAATTATGAGAAATATGTCCATTTTTGAATCCTGCGAAATATGTTAGGAAATATGCACAAGAAATATGTCTGCGAAATATGACATTTTTTAAGAAATATGACATTTTCTGAGAAATATGCCATTTTTTCATTATGAGAAATATGATTTGTATGTTAAGCTTCTTATTTTGGACTTTAAAGACCTGTAATTCAACAATCATTTCAAATTGATTAAGAACAACAATCTACAACAACAATCACTTTACCTACTTAAGATCCTACAAAATCATTTTTACTTCATAACACATCAATCATTCATCATGACTACTGCAAACAACAATAATAGTCAAATGCACAATGAAATCATGGCAACAGGTTACAAAGACCGTCCACAAATGCTTGCAAAACACCGAGATATGCTTAGTGGAAATCACGTTTCATGAGATATGTTGACACAAAACCTAACATGAAAGAGCTGAAGAAGTGTATCTTCAATGGTCCATATGTAATGCCAAGAGTTTTTATTCCAGCTAAACCAACTAAAACCGATCCAGATGTACTTGAGCACACTGTTCTAGAAACATATGAAAACACATTACTTGAAAACCGTGCTTACATTGATGCTGAAGCTGAAGCAATTCATATGATCTTGAGTGAAATCGGGGATGAAATTTATTCCACAGTTGATGCATGCAAAACAGCTCAAGAAATGTGGACAACCATTAAACGATTGCAACAAGGTGAGTCACTGAATAAGTAGGATGTCAAGACCAATCTTTTTTGGGAATTTGAGAAGTTTACTTCAAGAGATGGGGAGTCAACTGAATCATACTGCTCAAGGTTCTACAAAATGATGAATGAAATGGTACGAAACCAGTTGGAAGTTGCTACTATGCAAGTTAACATTTAGTTTTTGCAACAACTCTAGCCAGAATGGTCAAGATTTGTGACGGTTGTCAAGCAAACTGTTGACTTGGACAAAGAATCATACCACAAACTCTTTGACATTCTAAAACAATACCAAAATGAAATCAATGAAATCCGTGCTAAAAAGATAGCCAGGAATGCAAATCCTCTCGCACTTGTTACTGTTGCACAACAGTATCCTAATGATAACTACTATCATGCACCAAAACCTCACAAAAACCAAAACACATCCTCCAGACACACATCATCAACCAATTCTCATACACCCAACAGAACAAAAGGCAAAGAAGTTGCTAAACCAAGAACACCTCCATATTTATCTACATCTGAAGAAGACAATAATCCAGAACAGGCTCAACGAGATTAGGATATACATAAGAATTTAGCAATAATTGCCAAGTACTTCAAACAGATCTACAAACCAACCAACAACAATCTCAAAACCTCATTAGACTCCAAAAACAAGAATGTGGATTCTACTCTAAGAACCGAGAATGACAGACAAATTAGGCAGTTTGGAAATCGGAGGACAGTAACAGTTGCTGGGGCTAAGGAGACTATAGGTAATCAGGTGATTCAACAGACTGGAATACAGTGTTTCAATTGCAAGGAGTATGGTCATTTTACTAAGGAGTGCAAGAAACCAAAATAGGTAAAAGACTATTCTTACCACAAGGAAAAGACGATGTTGTGCAAACAGGAAGAGAAAGGTGTGCCTTTAAGTGCTGAGCAGAGTGACTGGCTACAGGACATTGATGAAGTGCTAGATGAGCAAGAATTGGAAGCACATTATATGTACATGGCAAAGATTCAGGAGGTTCTACATGTCACTGATGACAATTCTGGACCTACCTATGATACTGAGTCATTGGAACAGGTACCAACTGACAATGAATATAATACGTTTGCCAAAGACAGACAACATTCTGAGCAACCTAAAACCATTAATGACACATATGTGATGGAAACAGTTGATAGTAATGTCATTCCTAATCACTTAGATATGTGTAATAATGAATTCGAGGATGAACATAATGCTGATAATAATGATGAAGATGAGCGTGTTGAGCTTGCTAACTTAATTGCTAATTTAAAACTTGATATTGATGAAAATAAAAAGATTCAAAAGCAATTAAGGAAAGCAAACGCAACACTCACTCATGAATTGAATGAAAGAAAATCTACTCTTACTTAGTCAAATGACATTCGGGATAGATGCAGAAGTGCCCTTCATCAAAAAGAGGTTAAGCTTGAGAAGTACATAACATATAAAAATTGTCAACTTGAAAAAGAGGAGATCGAACGTAAATATAAAGAAACTATGGATTTATTAGGACAACAAAAGCACCAATCCCATGAAGCTTTAAAAACACAAGCATATGAAACTTTCGATTTTAAAGAGAAGAATGATGCGTTAATATGCCAAGGATCTTTAGAAAACATTCGATATGATCTTCTTCGGAAAGAAAAAGAACAATTGCAAAAGGATTTCAAAATAAGCCAGGATAAAGATATTGATAAAATAATTGCTTTGGAAAATTAAGTAAAGTTTTTAAACGACGTTGTTTATAAAACTAATCAGTCTGTCCAAACCATTCATATGCTAGCTCCTAATCCGAGTTCATATTATAATGGTAGAGCAAGTTTTGTTAATCCTATATACCTCAAGCAAGCTCAATCTCAAAAACCATGTTTGTATAAGGTGTCATACGATAAAGATGATCTTGCGAATATTTTTGCACCTAACTGTGATGAGACCATCATTCTTGAGGAAGTGTGTAGATCAAAATTGAATAAAGACAATGTTAAACCTTATGATTACACATATCAAAATAGTCTTTACAAGCTTTTTACACCACAAACACAGAAATCTCTTGATCAATTATACTTTGCCATGAAATTTAGAAAGAAATTATGGAGAATTTTTTTTTGTAAAACACAAACCTAATATTGTGAAAAACATAGGATTTTTACCTAATTAATCTTCGATGAGCAAAAGTAGACAAGCTTTTCATATTGTTAAACACAACATAACTAATTTTCAAAATATCATTGACATTGATTGGCAAAGTCGTTTGGAACATAGAATGGACAACCCAATTACTCATGAGATAACTGTGCTTGTAAAAGATCTTTTAATGCCTCTTGCTGAAAAGAAAAGAGCAAATACAAGTGAATTTGAAAATTTTCTTAAAGAAGAAATGTTTGATGATTTACAATACATCCAATCACTTGAAAAAGAGCTTGACGAACTGCAATCTGATAAGACAGAATTTTCAAATGAATATGATCTACTTCTCCAAGAATGTCTCTCAAAAGATATTTTGTGTGTTGCATTAAGTTCTATGACTGATATCGATGAATATTTTGAAATGGCATGCAAATATCTAGAAAAAGTCAAGGAATGTGAATGTCTTGAAATTGAGCTTTCCAAACAAAAAGACACTGTTAGCAAACAAGATTATCATAAACTGGTAAAAAAATTTGTACACTCAAGCAACACTCAATTTCTCTTGAACTTGCTTTACAACAATATAAGGAACAACTTAAAAATGACAAAGTTTAGAAACAACAAGAATCAACTTCGTTTCGAGAAATTAATCAAAAGTATTTCGAGATACAAGATTTGAAAGCTCAATTACAAGACAGGGACATTGGAATCAGTGAGTTGAAGAAACTCATTGAGAAATCGAAAGGAAAGTCTGTGGAAACTAATTTTGATAAACCACCTGTTGTTCGTCAAACAAATGCAATTAAGGTTCTAAAACCATCAATTTTAGGTAAACCGACTCCTTTTTTAGTTTCTCTTAAAAAGAGAAATTTTTCAAAAGAAAGGTCGGTTACCAAGACTGATGTGCACAAGGGGTTATCAAAACCAGTCACTCCACAAAATTTGCCTCAAACTCAAACTGGAAAAGAAGCTGAAATCAACAAGAATGTGATTAAATCATGGATGTATCGATTAGACACCAGACCAACACAAACTAGAACAACTCAGTTGCCTCAGACTTTTAGAAATTCTAACAATCAAGTCTCTACTTCTACAGGATTAATTCACAACACTAGTGTTAGCAAGCCACAACTTAGGAGCAATCAAATAAAAGATAAGGTAATGCAAAACAATAGTCAAGACAGATTAAGCAGAAAAAAGTAGAAGACCACCGTAGGAGTTCTAGTATTTCAAATAAAACAAAGTCTGTAACTGCGTGTAATGATAGTTTAAAGTCTAGAACTTCAAATGTTAATGTTGTTTGTGCAACTTGTCGCAAATGTGTGTTTAACTCAATTCATGATGCTTGTGTTTCTAAGTTTTTGAATGACGTGAATGCTAGATCTAAGAAGCCTCAAGTAGTGCCCATTATACCTAGAAAACCCATAAGAAAAGCGAATCGATCTGTTGCAACACCCCCTAAGAAAACAGTTGCTTCAAACTCCACTATCCAGAAATCCAAGAGTTACTATAGGATACTATATGAGAAAACAAGTAAGGCATGGACATGATGGATAGACAAACAATGTCCATTAGGATATCAATGGATTCGTATAACAAAATGAAATGGGTGCCTAAAATTAGGAACAAAAATGTGAACACAAGTATTAGGGCCACTATAGATAATGCATCTAGGAATGTCTTGAAGCTCACAAACTCTTTAGGATCCAATTTTTCAAATGTTCCATCGTCCTTTAATTCTCTTATAGATTGTACAAATCATCCTATTCATTGTTGACTCTGGATGCACAAAGCATATGACGGGAATCTCAAACTGGTGTGCAATTTTGTTGGAAAATATCTGGGTACAGTACGGTTCGAGAATGATCAATTTGCACCAATCCTTGGTTATGGGGATTTGGTTCAAGGAAACATCAAAATCAAGAGGGTTTATTACGTCAAAGGCCTTAATCACAATTTATTCTCCGTTGGTCAATTCTATGACGCGGATATGGAAGTTGCTTTCAGAAAATCTACATGCTATATTAGAGATCTTCAAGGAAACGGCCTACTTACGGGTACTCGTGGATCTAATCTCTACATAATAACTCTTCAAGAATCATCTTCACCAACTCCAATATGTTTCCTAGCAAAGGCTTCACCAACTCAAGCATGGTTATGGCATCGTAGATTTTCTCATCTTAACTTCGATACCATCAACCTGCTTTCAAAGAACGATATTGTGAAAGGCTTACCAAAGTTAAAGTTTATAAAGGATCAACTGTGTTCATCTTGTGAAATGGGTAAAGCGAAAAGAAGTTCTTTCAAGTCATTAACCATTACAAGATCGAAGAAATGGTTAGATTTGCTTCACATGGACTTATGCGGTCCCATGCAGATTGAAACCATCAATGGAAAGAAATACATTCTGGTGATTGTCGATGACTATTCAAGATATACATGGACTCTCTTTATGAGATCCAAGGGTGAAACTTCAAAAGTACTTAAAGACTTTCTAAAGATGATTCAACGTAAACTTCTAGCTCAAGTCATAATGGTTCAAACTGACAGAGGCACAGAGTTCTTAAACAAAACATTTCATGCATACTTTAAAGAAGAAGGAATTGTACACCAAACATCAACTCCTTGAACACCTGAACAGAACGGTGTTGTCGAAAGACAAAACGGTACTCTGGTTGAGGCTGCTTGAACGATGCTTTCGGCTTCTAAACTTCCTTTATTCTTTTGGGCTGAAGCAATAGCAACCGCATGTTACACCCAGAATAGATCTCTCATCATCCCCAGACATGAAAAGACACCATACCACATCATTAATGAAAGGAAACCTTCTATCAAACACCTTCACATTTTTGGTTGCACTTATTACTTAGTCCGAGATGCTGAAAATATTGACAAGATAAAGGAGAAAGAGGATCCGTACATTTTTGTGGGATATTCTACAACTTCAATAGGATATAGAGTCTACAACAAGAGAGCCAGATTGATTGTTGAATCCATTCATATCAACTTTGATGAAATCAAGGAAATGACGTTTAATCATAACAGTTCAAACCTCGCACCCCATGACATATGACTCATGATGATAACACTTCAGGACTGGCGCCCCAACTACATATGACTTCTGATAATAACCGTTCAGAACTCGAAATTCACGACCATAGCAATGAACCTTCAAGTTCAAAGCTGGTTCCAAATGGTTCTCTTCCAGCAGACAAAACAGATTCGTCATAACAAGAGTTGGATTTTCTATTTAGTCCTTTGTTCGAAGAATACTTTACTACGGGAAATCAATGTGCGTCAAAGCCTTCCGCTCTCTCTAATAATTCTACACAACAAGACACACAACCTACAATGAATATTCAACCTACAACAGAACTGATCACTCCAATAACAATTGTTCATGCTGAGGAAAACAACACTAATCAAGCAGTTGATGCAGTTTGTAGCAAATGAATTTTTTAATCCTTTTTGTACACCGGTACAAGAAGTTGCTGAGTCTTCCTCACACAATGTTGATAAATCAAATATGCATACATTCTACCAACATTACTAATCCGACTACCGATGGACCAAAAATCATCCTCTATAATAAGTTCGTGGAAATCCATCCAAGCTAGTGCAAACAAGACGACAACTTGCAACAGATCCTGAAATGTGCATGTTCGCGCTCACCGTGAGTACTGCTGAATCGATAAACATTAAGGAAGCAATGGTTAATCATGCATGGATCGAGGCAATGCAGGAAGAGCTTCATTAGTTCAACAGACTCGAAGTCTAGGAACTAGTCGACAAACCCTTTGGAAAGACTATTATCAAACTAAAGTGGTTATGGAAGAACAAAAAGGATGAAGACAATACTGTAATTCACAATAAGGCATGACTTGTCGTTAAGGGATATGCTCAAGAAAAGGGTATTGATTTTGAATAATCTTTTGCACCAGTCGCTCGCTTGGAAGCTGTTCGGATTTTCATTGCCTACACTGCACACAAATCCTTTCCAACCTATCAGATGGACGTTAAAATGGCTTTTCTTAATGGTCTACTGAAGGAAGAGGTTTATGTTGCTCAGCCAGATGGGTTCATTGATCCTGATCATCCAGAAAAAGTCTACCGTCTAAGGAAAGCTCTATATGGATTGAAGCAAGCTCCAAGAGCCTGGTATGATGAACTCTCAACATTCCTGATGTCCAAATGATTTACTTAAGGTACTATTGACCCTACTCTATTTATGATAAGATACGGGAAGGACATTCTACTTGTGCAAATTTACGTCAATGACATTATTTTCGGGTCTACAAACCTAAAATTTTCAAAAAGATTTGAAAAACTAATGCACAGTAGATTTGAAATGTCCTTAATGGGGAAAATGAAATTCTTTTTAGGACTTCAGGTCCACCAATCCCCAAGCGGTATCTTTCTCAACCAGGCCAAGTACGCTTTGGATATACTTAAAAAACATGGAACGGATAAATGTGATAGCATTGGTACACCAATGGCTACTAAACCTAAACTAGATGCAGACTTGAGTGGAAACTCGTAGACCAAACACGATATTGTAGTATGATCCGGTCACTCATGTATCTGACTTCCAGTAGACCAGACATAATGCAAGCAGTATGCTACTATATACGTTATCAAGCAAGACCAACAGAAAACACCTCAAAGAGGTTAAAATTATTTTTCGATACTTAAAGGGAACCATAAATATGGGACTCTGGTATCTGAAGGATTCTAGGTTTGAACTAACCGTATTTTTAGATGCTGATCATGCCGGATGCCTTGATACTCGCAAAATCACTTCTGGAGGAATAAAATTTCTAGGTGAAAAGTTAGTCAGTTGGATGTCAAAGAAACAAGACTGCACTGCAATTTCTACAACAGAAGCAGAGTACGTTATGTTATTTGTGGTTTGTGCTCAAGTAATGTGGATGAGGACACAGCTTAAAGATTATGGCTTCGACTACAACAAAATACCGTTGTATTGCGACTCTCAGTCAACCATAGCAATTTCATGCAACCCCGTGCAGCACTCCCGTACCAAGCACATCAATGTCCATTACCACTTCATAAATGAACAGGTTGAACGTGGTATAATTAAACTGTACTTTGTCAGAACTGAATACCAGTTAGCTGATATGTTTACGAAAGCCCAATCGTAAGATAGGTTTGAGTATCTTGTTAGACGACTTTGTATGAGATGTTTGACTCCAGCAGAACTGGAGGTTCTGGCAAATGAGACTGCTTGATATTTCATCAAACATCAAATTGTACATATTTTTGAAGAAAAGAAAATACAAAAATATAAAACATATAAAACCAAAATACGAACATATAAAATTTCAAAAACCAAATACAAAATCAGAAAATTTAAAAATTCCAAAAAGAATCTTCTCGACATGTCTCTTGGAATCGATAACATTTACGTACCTAGAAATGACGATTAATATTATCACGGGTATGTAAATGAAGTTCGAGCAAGAGTTCAAATGTTTTCAAAACATGTCATTTCTAATTTTCTTAATGACTTGTAATCGATCTCAGATTGCAACTCGGAACCCAATGACAAAGGAGAGTGTACGCTTCAGTGCGCTTATCCTTAGCGTTAGAAGAGAAGTCTTCTAACATGTGGTTTTTTAAAAGTTGAACATAATTTTTCAAGAATTTCGCAATGCCAATTCAAAATCTTTCAAAATTATGTGTTCAACACTCCATCCCTCACAAAGTTTTCAAAGACGTTCATTTTATCATGTGGTTTCATTTTTTATAAATGAGTCAATTGTTGAGGGGAAGTTTTTTGAAAAACAAAGTTTTAATGATTTTGGATACATCATCTCATGACAATTCTTATGTATTCAAAACATTATCAAAAATATCTTAATAACAAATCAGTAATAATGATATAACTTACTATCGAATAGGTTATAAGATGATCCAGTGTCTGAGCATAATTTTTTCAAAATTCTACAATGACATTTCATAATCTTTATAATTATGTGCTCAACACTGTCTCACCCTCAATTTTACTTTCTTTTTACAACTTGGTATCATTTTCTTTGGTGTCAAACTTATGTAAAATTAAGGGGGAGCAAGATGAAAAGTTCCACATAACTCATGCTGACACATTTCTCTTCCCTTGAATTTTTAATGACAAATTTTAACCACTTGGTATTTCAAAACAAAGTGACTTAGTATTTAAAATAAGGGGAGAAATGTGATTAAAATGTGATCTAACTAATAATAAGTGATTTAAAGACTCAAAGTACTTTATACTCTTACCCACATGTGCAAAACACTTTCGTTTATCGATGCATGTGTGAAGGGGTAGTTTTTCCAAAAAGATGAAACTCTCAAAGTGTCAAACAATTTTGATAATTCTATCAAACACTTTAATTAATTTTCAATATTTTATGGTTACGATCAAATACCCAATAACATATTAATTCATGACGATTCTGAAGTCATAAGGTGGTGAGATTAGGTATTAGTCTTATGATCTAACCAGAATCGGAGGGATCTACCCAAGGACACTCCATACTTAAAAATAACAGTCCTTAGGTATGATTGGAGATAAATAAGAATAAGAGAATAATGCCGACTAAGACATGAGTTAACACTAAAATAATCACAACAAGGTGTTAGTAATGACGTCTTGGTAAGCATTGAAGGGGTTAAAGAATGAAAAAGAAATGTAAGGATAAAGGGTCTAAAGAAAGAAGTCCTCCATACACTCTAGGCAGAAACCGGGTCAATACATATGCTATTAGTCTTCACAAAGATGAATTCTGATATTGAAGAAAGACATCATGGACCTAGTTATGCACTGCACAACCCTTCCCAGCCATTCAAGTTTCTCTCAAAAGATACTTGTCTCATTTGTCACGGAGATCAACACGATTTCTATTGACTTTCTCACTCCGAGTTAGTTGATATTGAAAAGGTGGCAATCTGCTTGTAACAACCCGAGTTTCAGGTCAATGTTTATCCCGAGCTAAGATGAATATTTTGTTACGTAAATAATTATAGGCGTTTATGTTATATAAGGTTTGGTGAGAATTTCTATTTATAGGGTAATTTCAAACCGTGGTTTAGTTTCTATTTGTTTTTAACATCTAAGAAGGTCTAGAAAATTTATTTTTCTGCTCCGAGAGCGTAAATATGTCATTTTTGTATTTATCGACATTTCTTTGAGTTTTTGTAAAAACCATGTTTAAAGGTCGTGTTGTGCGAGGTTTAACGATTTAATAAAGGTTCTAAACTATATTTAGTGGGACGAATTTAAAAATATTTACGAAAGTGGTGATCCGAGTTTTATGGCCGGATTTTATTAATAAAAAGGAAGGCTTGTACTAGTTTTAAAATAAATTAAGGATGGAGGGACTAGTTTTGCCAAAGTGCCAAAGAGATTTTCTATAAATAGAACACCATACTTCACATATTTCATTTTCACAAAATTTTTACTCTCTCCTCTCCTTCTTCTCTACTTTGACCGGCCACAAGGACAAACACCACCGCCACCATTTTATTTTTGACATGCATTACAATCAAGTTACACCATATCAATCCTTGTTTAATCCTCTATATTTCCCACTAAGAAAACCTCACATGCACTAAGTTTTCAAGAAGTTACATTTTTGGTCAAGTTCTAGTGATTTGGTGTATAAAAAAGTGTTCAAGGGTGTTAGATTAGTGTTGTTTTGGTGCTAGTTGTTAGAAAAGGTTTGTTTGTTTGGGTTTGCTTGCTCGTCCGATTTCAAAAGGAAAGGGGAAACAAAAATTAAACTTTGTTCTAGCTTTGTGAGTCTTCTAATTACTTGTTTACTTGATTTAATTAGATGTTATCACATGTATATGATTGTAGCTAGATGATTCAAGTGCAAAATTGATTTGAAAGTATTTTGATTATGAACATGTGTTTGATAGTTTTGGTACATGTTTTTAGGCTAGTTAAACATGTTGAAATAGTTAGATTTTGATAAAAATGTGATTTGGTATGACTTTGAGTTGACCAAGTTTGACCAGAAAGTTTGACTTGACCGTAGCGTGTCGAGAAATTTTTGAAAACTAAATTAGGCTTTTGAATATGATAAAAGATGTTATAAGGTTCGTTTTGTAATAAAGTGGGCCTTGTAACTCCTAAAAACGAAGATTTTACTGCCGAGTCAAGTTTGGTTATTTTTGGGTAAAAAGTCGACTACGAAGTTTGACTTTTGAAAGTCAAACTTGCATATACTTTTAAATATATTTCGTAACGAGTAAAGGGTTCGTAATGTTAGTTAAATTAAGACGAAATATGAAGTTCGGATTATATTATCCTTACTTTCGGCAAACTTTCTAAAAATGGAAACTTTATGGAAAGGTGTTGTGATATTGTTAAGAGTGTCAATGGGAAATGTTTTGCGTCGCACCTGGGTGATTTGAATTATATGATTTATATATACGTAATACGTGTTTATATATATATATATATTATTATTATATTTTATATATTATATATATAGTATATGGTGGTGTGTGTGTGTGTGTGTGTGTGTGTGTGTGTGTGCAAGTATGCAATATATGATATAATATACTTTTAGTCACTTACCGCTATATATATTATATAGGTCGTGGTTGAGACGTGAAGTGAGCTGCGCTTGTTGATTTGATTTGTTTGGATTCTATTGCTAAGGTGAGTTCATAGCCTCGCATTAATTCTTTTAATTGTTTGAAACCCCGCGAGGGGGATACATGTTTGTTTTATAAAATTGAACACATATGATTTTATGGTACGTTGGACCCGATTACGAGATTGTTTTCGCATAAGTTGGTATTGTCGAAGTCCCTTATTTCATGAACCATTAATTGCCTTGCGAGGTGAATGCTAATGCATTAAATAGATCTATTGGGTTTGACAACCCTGTCCGGGGTATGAATCCGTAGGTGAGCACCCTGTAACGGACATTTTGTTATTAGAAATGTAGTAGGTATATGACAATAATACCTTGTTTTGGGGCACTTTAACATATGAATTGCCATATGTACTGTTAACGTTTAGTTACATGAGCTTAATGCGTGAAAGAAAAGAAGTTGATATACATTGCATTTGTTGCATTGTTTTTATGAGAACTAATTATGTGTTCAAAGATGATTGCTATAATTATTTTAAACTCTATGAATTTCACTCAACTTCGTTGTTGACGTTTTAAACATGTTTTATCCCAAGTAACCAAGGATGAAGGCAACGATGGCGTGGAGGTGTCGTGCGTATGATGGATTTCTTGGAAAGACTACTTGTGTGTTCCGGTCTTTCAAAAACAATGTCTTGATTTATGTTTAAACAATGCTTTCTATTTGAAATAATCATCTTTCAAATGTTGTATGGTTTTGGTTGCGATTCTGTGGGGACCTAAACGCTTTTTAACTCTGATTAATAATGGAACACATGTTGATTTAAACGTCTCATTTGTGTCGTTTTCTATTATCTTAGTGAATGGAGCTATTTAGTAACATCCAAATTGCTATTTCCGCTGTGCAATCCAAAATTCATTTTGGGCGGGTGTTACAGAGTGGTATCAAGAGCCTAAGGTTATAGAGAACTAGGTTGAGTCTTTTTGAAAACCTAAACTATAACGCTTCTACACGCACGCCGAGACTCCTCATTGCCATTGGTTACCTATAGAAAGAAAAGGTAAATTTATTTGACTATTATGTGTAAATATATTTACGTAAGTGTTATACGTATAATTAAATGGTTAAGTATGGATACATTTATGCATGTGTTTGATGCATAAAGTGTTATGTATTGGTACATTTATACACGTGTTGAATGCGTAAGTTGCTATGTATTGGTGCATTTATGCATGTGTTGTATGCATAGAATGTCATGTAATTATATGATAATTATTATATATGTTCGAGATATGATTAAGGTATACGCGGATTGAGAATGTCGCGAATTGTGAAATTTTATTGTTGCGCTTTGATGCGAACTGTTATTTTGATAATAGTGTTCCAATAATAAGGGGATACACTATTAAGTAAAGTATTATATGATGTTCTCTAGATTATCATGGTGAATGAAATTCCTCCCGATCATGTGAATGATGTACCCATTGTTGAGCCAAATCAACACGATGATGCTCCTGTTATTCCCGAGCCTGTCTTAGTGGATGAAGACGAGGACCCAGAAGAAGACGAATTTGAGGAAGAAGATCCTCAAGAAGAAGAAGATGATTTGGAAGTCAACATTAAAGAAGATGAGAATGAACCAGAGTTGACTTACCCTTATGAAGAGATGGATCCTCTTAACCCTCTGCCGCCTGCTTTTGAGTCTGAACCTGATGATGAGGTTGAGGTTGAGGATGCGGTTGAGTCCGAGGATGAGACTGTTTCAGCTAGTGTCTATGAGGTATGTGAGTCGTTTACTGCCGCTATTCCTCGAGAGGATGGTGATAGTTTACTGCGTGGTTTCATGAGACGGGACATTGACTCTCTTTTTGGTCGGATCGCTAATCTTTCGAGATGATTGTGTGGTCGCGAGATGGCGCATGCATTGGTCGAGAAGAAGGGCAAAGCAAAAGACAAGTTTTATGGTAAGTTGATTTTGGATTTGGGTAATGAAGTGCGTTCTAGTGTGGATCAAGGAACGGCTGCAATAGAAAAGTTGGTTGAAAAGCTCGGTAAAGTTGAAGAAAAAGTTAAGTGTAAGAAACTGAAGAAGGAACTTGAAGAAGCAAGGTTAAGCAACACATTCCTTCGTATGCAAACAAACGAGTCGAGAGAGATCTCTATTGGACTAGAGTTTGAGCTCATGAGTTCTATCAAGATATGATTCGTAGAGGATTTGTGTTTGAATAAAGACCGAATGAAGCTATCGATGTTCCGATTGAAGATGAGAAGAGTCCATCATCTGAGCCGAGAGGATCTCCTCGTGATTCGTAGTAGTTTAGATTCATTAGTAGTATCTTTATTGTGTAATCACTAAACTGAGTCCTCAATTAGTAGAATTGGTGCTATCGGTTGTAACGATTTGTATCATTTCATAAAACAATGAAACTATGTATTAACTCTCTTATGATGAAAAATGAATGACTATCTTTTGATTACTACTTGATGTGGTGTGACTATTGTTGTGATTGATTTGACATTGTACCATGTTATGAATGCTTATCAGATTGTTTTCTATGTGACGTGACAGAATCATGCCTCCAAAGTCTGCACCTATGACTCAAGCTGCTATCTGTCGAATGATCAAGGAAAATGTTGATGCTGCTATCGCTGCTGAGTGAGCTAGACATACGAATGCTGGAAATGATACTAGGGGATCTGGACCAGCTAGAGGTCAGGATGTCGCACATGCTGCTCGTGAGTGCACTTTTGCTGGGTTTATGAAGTGCAATCCTACTATTTTTCATGGTACCGAAGGAGCCGTTGAATTGTTAAGATGGTTCGAGAAAACTGAGAGTGTTTTTAGGATTAGTGATTGTGCAGAGGGCAAAAAGGTTAGGTTTGCTGATGCAACTATGCAAGGACCTGCTTTGACTTGGTAGAATTCTAAGATTGCAACCATGGGTTTGGAGACTATGAACCAAATGCCTTGGACTGAAATGAAGCAAGTGATGACTGCCGAGTTTTGTCCGATCGAATAAATTCAACGTATGGAGCACGAATTATGGAACTTGAAGGTTAAGGAGTATGACATTGTGGCTTATTCTCAGTGGTTTAATGAGCTTCCATTGATGTGTCCGATAATGGTTGAGCCAGAAAGAGTGAAGGTCGATGCTAACATCCAAGGACTAACTGATAACATCAAGGGCGAGGTGACGTCTTCTAAGCCTGCTAATCTGAGTGAAGCTATGCGTATGGCTCATAAGTTGATGGATCAGAAATCGTAAGCTAGAGATGAAAGAATCTTGGAAGGAAAGAAGCAAAAGTAGGAGAGCTTTCAAAGTGGAAATAGTAGTGGTAAGGGCAATCATAGGGACAACTCACGACAGACTTTGCAGAATAACCAAAGGCAAGGAAACGCGCGAGCTATGGTTACCGCTCCTACTGATGGAAGGCTTCCTTTATGCGAGCATTGTTTTACTCGCCATGTTGGTCCGTGTATGATCAAGTGCCATAAGTGTGGGAAGGTTGGGCACAAGTCAAGGTATTGTAAGGAGAAGAGTGTTGCCACGGGTGCTAACACTCAGCCTGTTTGGACTTGTTATGATTGTGGTGAGCAAGGTCATACGAGGAACCGATGCCCGAAGAAGTCAAGCAAGAGGAAGTTGGAGAAGTACGTGGTCGAGCTTATGCTATTAAGGATGATGAGCCAAAGGGTCCGAATGTGGTTATTGGTACGTTTCTGCTCATTAATCGCTATGCTTTTGTTTTATTCGATTTATGTTTCGATAGGCGTTTTGTGGATACTAGATTTAGTTCTATGCTTGATATCGATCCGGTCAAAATAAGAGCTAGTTATGAGGTAGATTCGGCTGATGGAAGAGTAGTTAGTACGAACACTGTTTTGAAAGGTTGCACTTTGAATTTAGTGAACCATATTTTTGAAATCGATCTTATGCCGATTGATCTTGGTACGTTTGATGTCATCATCGATATGGATGGGCTTGTCAAGCATGATGTCGTGATCGTCTGTGGTAAGAAAGTTGTTCATATACCTCATGGGAACAAGATGTTGATAGTCGAGAGCGACAAAGGTGTGTCTCGATTAAAGGTCATTTCTTGTATAGTATATCGAACGTGGTTGTCATTTGTTTTTGGCACACGTGACTGAGAAGAAGTCGAAAGAGAAACAATTAAAAGACGTGCCTGTAATTCGTGACTTTCCTGAGGATTTGCCAGGACTACCACCGCCGAGGCAAGTAGAGTTTCAAATAGATCTAGTACCGGGTGCTGCACCTGTTGCGCGTGCCCCATATAGATTGGCACCATCCGAGATGAAAGAGTTGTTGGTACAATTACAAGAGCTGTTAGAGAAGGGATTTATCCATCCGAGTTCATCACCGTGGGGAGCACCGGTGTTGTTTGTGAAAAAGAAAGATGGATCTTTTAGAATGTGTATAGATTATCGCGAATTGAACAAGTTGACTATCAAGAATCGTTATCCTCTGCCGAGAATTGATGATTTATTTGATCAACTGCAAGGTTCTAGCGTGTATTCTAAGATCGATCTGCGATCAGGATATCACCAGTTACACATTAAAGAAGAATACATTCCAATTACTGCATTTAGAACTCGGTATGGTCACTTTGAGTTCCAAGTAATTCCGTTTGGATTGACTAATGCGCTTGCTGTGTTTATGGACTTGATGAACCGAGTATGCAAGCTGTATCATGATAAGTTCGCCATAGTGTTCATCGATGATATTTTGGTTTATTCCAAGAATGATGAAGAGCATGGGAAGCATTTAAAGATTATTTTGGAGCTACTTGAGAAAGAGAGGTTGTACGCCAAGTTTTCAAAGTGTGATTTTTGGCTAGATTTGGTATAATTTATGGGTCATGTGATTGATCGTAGTGGTGTTCATGTGGATCCTGCCAAGATCGAAGCCATTAAGAATTGGGCTGCACCAATGACGGCAACAGAGGTGATACAATTTCTTGGATTGGCTGGCTACTATCGAAGGTTTATTGAAGGTTTTTCTTTGATTTCTAAGCCACTAACTAAGTTGACTCAGAAAAATAAGAAGTACGAGTGGGGAGAATAAGAAGAAGAAGCTTTTCAGACATTGAAGCAGAAGTTGTGTAGTGCACCAATTTTAGCGTTGCCCGAGGGAACAGAAGATTTTGTGGTGTATTGTGACGAATCTCTCAAAGGATATGGAGCCGTGTTGATGCAAAGAGAGAAAGTGATAGCGTATGCTTTTAGACAATTGAAAGTCCATGAAGAGAATTACACTACACACGATTTGGATTTAGGAGCCGTTGTTTTCGCTCTTAGATTATGGAGACATTATTTGTATGGAACGAAGTGTGTGGTTTTCACCGATCATAAAAGCCTACAATATATTTTGAATCAAAAAGAGCTGAACTTGAGACAACAAAGATTGATTGAGTTGTTGAGCGATTATGATTGTGAAATTCGGTATCATCCTGGAAAAGCGAATGTTGTGGCTGACGCCTTTAGCCGAAAAGAAAGGGATAAGCCATTACATGTTCGAGCTTTGATGATGACGGTTCACAGTGATCTACCCAAGCAAATTCGTAAAGCTCAGGAGGAAGCGATGAAAGGGAAGAATGTTGAAGCAGAAAATTTGGAGAGATTGATTAAGCCAATACTCGAGTTTTGTCCTGATGGAACACATTGTTTTGGAAATCGTGTTTGGTTGCCGTGATTTGGTGGATTGATAGATTTGGTTATGCATGAGTCGCATAAGTCCAAGTATTCTATCCATCTGGGATCGGACAAGATGTACCAAGACTTGAAGCTGTTGTATTGGTAGCCGAACATGAAAGTGAATATTGCTACGTATGTTAGTAAATGTCTAACTTATGCTAAGGTCAAAGCTGAGCATCAGAAACCGTTTGGATTGCTGCAACAACCTGAGATTCCAGTTTGGAAGTGGGAAAGGATTACTATGGATTTTGTGAGTGGTTTGCCAAGAACGTCGAGTGGGTATGATACGATTTGGGTTATTGTCGACCGACTGACCAAATTAGCTCATTTTTTTACCAATGAAGAAAACGGATAGTATGGAGAAACTCACACGACTTTACTTGAAGGAGATATGTAGATCCCAGTTAACTTCTAATGATCAAATTCCTTAAGCTTGTTTAAGGTTTAGTTATGCTAGATAAATCTAACACAACTTAGTTAAGAAACTTTGTTTGATAATACTAAAGATTATGCGGAATCTAATCTTTAATATAAGAAGAATTCTTCAATGAAACAGTAACACAAAAGAATATAATTTCAACAATAAAAGCTCCAATATTATTATTACAAATAATACGAATACTCTCCTAGTATTAGGGTTACAAAACCTTGAAGCTATGAATTATACGACTAAGATACATAAAACTCTATGCCCTAGGACCTCCTTTTATACACCAAGGAGTCCTAGTCGATTTACAATATATTACTAAAACTTAGATTATTCTCAAAGATCTATTCTATAAATAACAATCCTTATCTCATAAGTAATCTTGATCTTCAAGCAATCTTTATCTTTCAGCAGTTGTAATCTTTCAGCAGTTGTAACTTTGTACCAGCAGCATTAACTCTTAACAAGCAGTAGTAACTTATACACCAGCAGCATTAACTGTGTACAAGCAGTAGTAACTACTTAGAATATTTTCTTCAATCTTCACCAGCAGTACTAACTTTACTCTAGCAGTACTAACATATACTAGCAGTAGTAACTAGCAGTACTAATATACACTAGCAGTACTAAGTTACACTAGCAGTATAGCGGAAGGCGATGTTGTTATTCCGATGAATGAGATTCAACTTGATAATAAGATAACATTATATTTGTTATTATCAAAATATGAAGATCATTAAATATAAATATTATTTTTGCGCGAATATTTGACATAAACCCCAGAATTACTCATATATACATAAACCGCAGAAATTTGTATTACATAAACCGCAGTGTCCTCTTCTGACATAAACCGCAAAAATAGGCATCACATAAACCGCAGTGGCCTCCTATGACATAAACTGTAGTGAAACTTCAAAACATAAACTGCAAAGTGTAATAACCCTAGTTTCAGGTCAACGTCTATCCCGAGCTAAGATAATTATTTTTGCTAAGTAAATAATTATAGTCGTTTATACTATATAAGGTTTGATGAGAATTTCCTTTTATAAGGTAATTTCAATCCGTGATTGAGTCTTTTTTTGTTTTTAGCGTCTAAGAAAGTTAGAAAAATTTATTTTGTTGCTCCGAGAGCATAGATATGTTATTTTTGTATTTTACGACGTTTCCTTGAGTTTCTGTGAAAACCGTGTTTAAAGGTCGTGTTTTACGAGGTATAACGTTTTATTAAACGTTTTAAAGAAAAATTAGTGGGACGGATTTAAAATATTTATTAACGTGGTGTGACCCAAGTCTTTGGCCGATTTTAAATAAAAGAAAAAGAACTTTGTACTAGTTTTGAAAGACTAATGAGAAGGAAGGGTTAAAAGTGCCAAAATGCCGAAGTTTCTTTCTATAAATACCCCACCATATACACTTATAACTCTTTTATCAAATTTTTGTCTTCCTCCCCTTTTCTCTCTAGTGTTCGACTGGCCACAAGGAAAAACCACCACCACGACTTTATTTTTGACATGCAATTAAATTCAATTATACCATTTTAATCCTTGTATCAAGAGCTACAAATCCCACTATAGAAACCTCACATGCATTAAGTATTTAAGAAGTTAGATTTTTGGTTCGTTCTTGAAGATTTCGAGTATAAGGGTGTGTTTATCATTGCTAGATTAGTGTCTTGAGCAATTGGTTGTATTGAAAAAGGGTTTGGTTTGTTTGGTTTGGGTCTCGTCCGCACGGTCCAACAAAGGGGGAAACGAAATCGAGTTTTGTTATTTCTTTGTGAGTATTCTAGTTATGTTTTCGTGTCGATTAATTTGATGTTATTGCATGTATATGATTATTGCTAGATGATTCAATTACAAAAAATATTGAAAGCGTGTTTTGTTATTGACTAAGGTTTGATGGTTTTGGTATAATTACATATACTAGTTAAGCGTATTTTGATAGTCAAATTATGTCGAAAATGTCATTTTCATAGGTTTTGGGTTGACAATGTTTGACCAGAAAGTTTGACTTGATCGTAGCGAGTCGAGAAATTTCTGAAATATATTTTAGGCTATTGAATATGATAAAGGATGTTCTAAGGTTCTTTTTTATATAAGGTGGGCCTTGTAACTCCTAAAAACGAACGTTTTACGGCCGAGTCAAGTTTGGGTATTTTGGGGTAAAAAGTCAACTACAAAGTTTGACTTTTGAAAGTCAAACATGCGTAAACTTTT